>JACEIK010001857.1:151864-206513 GCA_018107945.1 Datura stramonium
CTTCCGTACAATTTACATGAGAATGTACACACATTGTTGGACAAACAAGGCAAAAGCTATACGTTTGAGTATCAATTTGGCATATAAATATGCCCCTTATTAATGCATTCTATGTCCGCAGATTCAGTCGAGTTGGCAGTATTTTAGCAATGAGATATAGCGGTTCTGAGGTACGAGAGTTGGGAGAGTTCTAGAGGTAGAGACGTACCCCAGAGGCCTTCAAATATTACTATTTGCCTCAAGAGATCCGACAGGCCCGGTGGATTAGTTCCTGCACCTGGAGAAAGGTGGGATATGCGTCTGAGAATACGCGATGAGGTTTGACTCTTTTGCAAGATATGCGCCAGCATTTGTGGATACCATGCCAGCTAGGGTACACCGGTTCATCATGGAGCTTGTTCCAGAGTATATGGAAACCTGCATTATAGCTACCTTACAGGAGGATATGGACATTTTACGCATCCATGCTTTTTCTCAAAACATAGAGGAGATTAGGCAGCATCAATATGAAGCAGAGAGAAAATCAGGAACAGCACCGAAGGGCCAGGCCCACAGACATGTAGGCAGAATTTCAGGGCGGGCCTAGGTCGTGGATATCGGGTAGGCTACCGAGACCTTCACCTCAACAGTGGCAGGGTAGTAGATCATATCATCATGGATAGTTAGGTCTCAGCGAGAGTTCACAAGCATCGGGTTCCCAATAGTAGAGGGTATCAAATCATAGCAAACCCATGGCACTGCGTTATTGCATTTGCAATCGTCGGCATTTTGGGAGATGTAGAGACAGCTCTACTTCTTGCAATACTTCTAGTCAAGAGGATAATATGATAAGGGATAGTCCAACCAAATATTAGAGTGATCGGGACCAGAAGAACAAGTCCTCAGCAGGATCACATGCTCTAGCACTTTCGGTAGGGCGCAGACCCTCAGCTCCAGCCGGTAGAGGAAGAGGTAGATCAGGGGCATCCAGTTCTGGCAGTGGTCCGGATCGCACTTACGCCTAGCATGGCGACAGGATTCATAGTCGTCACCAGATGTTGTGATAGGTATGTTGGATGTTTGCTCTTACCCAGTTTATGTTTTGATAGATCCAGGTTCTACTCTGTCTTATGTTACTTCGCTAGTGGCACAAAAATTTGGAATAACACCCAAAATTGCTTCAGTAACCATTCTTGGTGTCTACACCCATTGGTGACTCTATCATTACTAAGAAAATTTACCGAGGCTGTACAGCAAAGGTTGTTGGTCACCAGAATTTAGCGGATTTAGTGGAGCTAGAAATGATTGATTTTGATGTAATTATGGGCATGGATTAGCTAGCGCCATGCTATGCCAATGTGGAGTGTTGGACCAAGACTATCTGATTTCACTTTCTAGGGGAGGTAGTGCAAGAATGGAAAGGTAATGCAGCTACACCAAAAGGTAGGTTCATATCCTATCTTCGGACAAGGAAGCTAATAGAGAAGGGTTTTATTTACCATATTGTTAGGGTTTGGGATATGTAGGAAGAATCCCTAACTCTTCATTCCATTCCTATGGTCAGTGAGTTTTCGGATGTAATCCCGTATGAGCTTCCTAGAATTCCTCTAAAATGAGAGATTGATTTCTCTATCGACACGCCACCAGATACATAACCTATTCCATCCCTCCGTACCGAATGGTTCCTACTGAGTTGAAGGAAATGAAAGAACAGTTTAAAGATTTGCTAGATAAAGGCTTTATCAGGCCTAGTGCTTCATCATGGGGTGCACCAGTTTTGTTTGTAAGAAAGAAGGACGGCTCCCTACGAATGTGTATAAATTATTGGCAGTTGAATAAAGTTACTATTAAAAATAAATACCCCCTTCCAAGGATAGATGATTTTTTTGATCAGCTGCAGGGGGCGAAATATTTCTCCAAAATCTACTTGAGGTCAGGATGCCACCAGGTGTGAGTCCGAGAGAAAGATATTTCAAAGATAGCTTTCGGGACCAAGTATGGTCATTTTGAGTTCTTGGTCATGTCCTTCGGATTGACGAATGCTCCAGCAATGTTCACGGATTTGACCAACAACATCTTCAGGCCATATTTAGATTTATTTATGAATGTTCTTATTGATGATATTCTGGTATAATCACGCTCAGAAGCTAAACATAGAGATCATTTGCAAACGGTACTCTAGGTTCTCAGAGATTGCTAGTTATATGCAAAGTTCTCGAAATGTGAGTTCTAGTTAAATTTGGTAGCTTTCTTGGACCATATTGTATTAGATGTAGGTATCCAGGTTGACTCATAGAAAATTAAGGCAGTAAACACATGGCCTAGATCCACGACTCCCACCGAGGTTCGTAGCTTCCTGGGGTTATCGGGTATTGTGGAAGGTTTTTGGAAGGATTCTCTGCCTTATCAACGTCGTTGACAAGATTGACTCAAAAAGCAGCTAAAATTCAACTAGATCGAGTCTTGTGAGCAGAGTTTCTAGAAACTAAAAATTAGATTGACATTTGTACTAGTATTAGCCTTACCGGAAGGTCCAGAGAGATATGTAGTATACTGTGACGCTTCAGGCATTCAATTGGGTGTGTTGTAATGTAGCATGGCAAGGTGATTGCCTATTCTTCGAGGCAGCTAAGGAAGCACGAAAAGAATTACCCCACCCAATTTAGAATTGGCTGCAGTTGTTCATGCTTTGAAATTTTGGAGGAACTATTTATGTGGTGTTCATGTAGATATCTTTTACGGATTACAAAATCCTCCAGTATATCTTCACACAGAAAGAGTTGAATTTGCGGAAGCATCATTGGCTAGAGTTGCTGAAAGACTACAACGTGAATATCCTATATCACCCAGGGAAGGCTAATATTGTAGCCGATGCCTTTAGCCGCAGATCCATGGACGGCCTAGCATATTTGAGGCCAGAACAGCAGGAAATGCCTCGAGGGCTGCACCAGTTAGCCAATCTAGCAGTCCGGGTAGTAGATTCAAAGGATAATGGGGTTGTGATCCAGAATACAGCAGTGTAACCTCTAGTTGTGGAGGTAAAGGAGCAACAGTGCGAGGACCCTAGCCTAGTGCAGCTCAGAGACAAGGTTCAAAAGGGTGAACTATCGGCATTTGATTTAATGAGAGACGATGCCCTGAGGTTTAGAGGTCGACTCAGTTTTCCACATGTAGTAGCGCTTCATCAGCAGTTTATGGTAGAGGTACATTATTCTTGTTACTCTCTTCACACAGGTTCAACGAAGATGTACAAGGATATAAAGGTGATATATTGGTAGCCTGGAATGAAGAAAGATGTAGTTGAGTTTGTAGCATAGTGTCCTAATTGCCAGCAAGTAAAAGTTGAACATCAGTAACCTGGCAGACTGACTCAGGAGATAGTTGTACCTATGTGGAAATGGGAAGCAATTAATATGGATTTTTTTGCAGGGCTACCTCGCACCAGGCGTAAATTTGACTCTATTTGGATCATTGTTGGCAAATTGACGAAATCTGCCCATTTCTTTCCAGTTAGGACTACATTTTTAGCTGAAGATTATGTTGAGTTATACATTAAGGAAATAGTATGACTGCATGGCATCCCAGAGTCAATTCTTTCTAACAGAGGGGCCCAATTCTAAGAAAGATTCTGGAAGTCATTTTAGAAAGGTTTGGGGATGCAGGTTAATTTGAGTACAGCGTTCCATCTCCAGATAGACGGTCAGGTAGAGCGCACCATTCAAAAACTCGAGGACATTCTATGGGCGTGTGTGCTAGACTTTGGAGGGAGTTGGGACGAGCATCTACCTCTTATTGAGTTTGCATACAATAATAGTTATCATTTCGCTATTCATATGGCACTTTACGAGGCTTTATATGGGTGGAAATGTAGGTCCCCTATAGGATGGTTTGAAATAGAGGAAGAAAGGTTGATCGGACCTGATACATCAATCAGAAGAAAAGGTGAAACTTGTCAGAAAGCATTTGCTGACAACCCAGATTCATTAGAAGTCCTATTCCGATGTATGACGTAGACACTTGAAATTTAATGTTGATGATTGGGTATTTTTTATGGTTTCGCCTATGAAGGGCATGATGAGGTTTGGCAGAAAGGGAAATCTTAGCTCTAGGTTCATTGGCCCATATCGGATCCTTCGAAGGATAGCCGAGTAGCTTATGAGTTAGAACTGCCTTCACGGCTTGAATCTATTCATCCAGTTTTCCATGTGTCAATGTTATGAAAGTACATAGGAGACCCTTCTCAAGTTGTCTCGGATGAGGATGTTCAAGTCACTGAAGAGTTGTGCTACGAAGAAACTCAAACTGCCATACTAGATCGACAATTTCGTAGATTGAGGACTAAAGATATAGCCTCCGTTAATGTCCTATGAAGGAATAGAAATATATAAGAGATGACTTGGGAAGCTGAGGATGACATGAGGTCTTAATATCCTCACTTATTTCAGGCTTGACTCGGATTATGCAGTTGAGGTGAGATTGTTATTCAGGTATTATTTTGTTTCTTATATTATCAGTATTGACTAGTTTCTCACTTTTATGTTATGGAGTAGTTATTTGTAGCATCCTGTGAGACGCCCATGTTGGACTTTTCTGTATTTCAGGTTTTCAGATAGTCCATATTACAGAGGAGACTCTGCTTAAATTTTTATTTAGCAACGGGTAAGGGAGTTGAGTCTCTTAAGTTTAAGATTACATTCGAGGATGAATGTTCCTAAGGGGGAATGATGTTACACCCCGTAAGTTTCTATCATTTAATCGATGCATACGTTCGTATGTTGAGAGTTTTGGCGTATGATGCATGTGAGGAAGGGCTCGAGAAATGGGCATACAAGTATGTTATCGAGCAAACAGGAGCCCGGGGCCATAGGTAGGGCGCATCGGGTGTCGTGCCATGCGGCCAAGCCAGCACACTGGCTGACGCATCGCGCCCATGTGCTGGCGTTGTAGCCGGCGCGCCATGCCCCCTTCCGCCGCCTCAAATTATATAAACACCCTTAAGTATTAAATGATCCATTTCAAATATTTCCCCAAAAGTAGAGGAGCGAACGTGAGCGCCTATTTCATGATATTTTCGCCGAACTACGCTATTAAACTCCGTTCAATTGCAAATTCATCTTGGATAACAAGTTTCGGGCCTACGAGAAACATTCCTACAGAGTTATTTCTTTAAATCTCACTCGGATTGTCGGAGTCACGCTGAGTAGAAGTTTTAGAAATCACTTCTAATTGAGTCCTAAGCGTCCACAAGTGATAAGTAAGTGTTTCTACCTTCTAAACTCTCGGGAATTTGTAAGCTTTCAGCTGAATTGGATAGAGTTTGAATTGTAGTTAATATGCTTAAAGGATAGTGTTATTAGCCGTTTCCTGGTATTGAAAATATCTTTATTCTCTCAGCTAAAGTCTGCAAATTGGAGGAATCACCGGCTTTAGGTTGGAACTATTTGGGTAAATGAAAATTGACAATTGACGTATGTTAAGGCTAACCTCTTCGGCAAGTTATCTTCGTCGTATAGTTTATACGACCAATGCTTTGTAACTAAGTTGCAAGCATGTATATTGTGATTAGCTTCTATAGATAGATTCGAGGATAAAATGAAGTACTTCGGTGGGGATTGACCCCAGCTCATATAGCCTTCTGTTGACCAATCTCAGGATTGCTAACTGTTTCATTGCCTATGGGGCTATAGATCACTCAGAGGAGCTATGTGATATCTGAAAGGACTACATTCAGGCCTATAAGGCCATATCAAAGTCCACCCATATATGGACTTCCTTTATGCCATAACGGCATTACTGACCCTCTGACGTGCCTTATGGGCCCAGGGTGCAGTCACAGGAGCCCAGAGGGCTTAGTTGCAGACCCGGAGACCAGGTAGGTTGGCTATAGTTACCCGTCGAATCATAGTGACCTTGTTAGGGGTATATAGAATGAACTGTGCTTGTCGAGGCTTATGGGGGCCCAGGTAGGTTATTCTGTGTTGATGGTACCTTCCAGGCTTATGGGGACTAGGTGAGGTTCTTATTTGTATACTTACTTGGTAGCTATACTTCAAATTGTAAGGCTTTTCAAGTTAAAATTCTTATCCTTCTTATTGACTACTTTCAGTTCTTTTATCATCTTCTATTCAAATTTTGTTACTACTTTAAAATTTTGGTACATATTGTATTGACGCCCACCTATGAGATGCTGCATACTTGGCTGCAGGTATTGACAGACGTATTTCAGGACCTCCTTAGCAGTCATCCAGGGTCAGCAGATTAGTCAGCTCCTTTTCTTCAGAGTTGTCAATTAGAAAGGATTGCACATTTTGTTGCATAGCTTTTGTGTAGGTCAGGGCCCTGTCCCGACCACTATTCCACTCTTACAGGCTTGCGGACTACAGTTCCTAGTTGTTGGCCGTGTGGGGCCTATGTATGTTATGTTTTGTGTGTTGGCCGTGAGGGGTCTAGCTTAGCTATCGGTTAGCAGCCTTGTCGGCTATAGTATATATATAACTTCTTGTCTTTCTTTTGTTATGACCTAGACAGCATGATAGTCTTTGATCACGGGCAAAAATATCATGCCCGTGATACGCTTTATAACTTAAATTAGTCGGGTTGTCTAAGTTATCTAATACATTTTCATGTGATTTTATATAAATGTGAAGATATGTGCTAACCAACATGATTAACCTTTGTTTTGTAGGTTTGGATGACTTTTGAGGAGCTAATCCATGAGTTGGTGAAGTAGAGGCTTGGAGACGGAATCAACACGCGGGCGTCGGCAAGGGGAGGCCCAAAACGGCCACTGCTTTGGCCGTCGACAGCGTGCCACGAGGAGCAAGCTGCAAAAAGGCCCACTGTAGCGTTGGCTTAGCGTGCCACGGTAGGCAGAGGCTGCGCGACCAAGAGGAGGCAACGCGCTGCCCAAGCGACATTGCCAGCCTTGGCGAGGTTGCTGCCGAAGCCAAATTTCGGGTGTTGTTCCGGTAGGCTTTCGCGTGCCTCGTGTCCACGGGAGGCAGTGCTTTCCGCGATACACTCAGGTGACACGGAGCCATCCCACGGCTTGAGCCAAATTATGCAGGTTCTCCATTTACTATAAATGGGACCCTTAGCTCCCTAATTCCATTGGGTCACGATTTTATTCTAGAAAGCGCCTAGGAGTGAAGGGAGAAGTGGGAGAGAACTCATCTAGGGTTTATCAAAATTCCTTCTCATCTACCAATCACGTGTAAGTATGTAGTTTAGGAGTAGATTAATAGTAGTGTAGAGTAGTTTTACAAACATGAATATTTAAGTATTCTTAATATTTTATTTATATTAATATATTATGATTTTAATTCTATGATATTGTTTTGGAATTAAGTTATTGATTATTATTTTCGTCTTGCATTACGATTTGTTGGTTGTTTTTATGATTGATCACCATAAAGCATATTTGATGAAAACAGGAAATAGCTTGAGAGGCATTACCTAAGTCGGGACATGAGAATGTGGGGAGCATGAAGTAATCTCGGGAGAGGTTCCGTGTTTGGATAGAAATATACGACCGTGCTTGGTTGACACGGGGGTTATGAAAGACCAACTTGGGATGTCACATCACCACTCAACAAAGTAGTTGTGAGGCTAAGTTGAGTTAAATGGTTAGACGCACGAAAGTCCCTAATCGTTTCCCCGTAAACTACAACATAATTGATTGCCCTTTGACTAGAAAATTAAACTCCCTCGCTCACAATGATGCGGTGAGGCTAGATTGCCGTGTTAAGAGGCTCGAAAGACCATGAACATGCAATTCTAATTATGTGAAATAACAATTGATAGTTCCATACTTATTCCATTTCAAATCGTAGTATCGCATGATTATACGGTTTGACTCTATGTTGCTCTTAGGTACTTTTAGAATATTTCGTTGACCCAAACTTAGACTTAATTAATCTTAACCGAAAATGTCTATAACCAACACTTGAGGTATTTAAGATCGCACTCGAAATGGATAGTTAGAATGGGTCCAGGTCTGTGGGTTCGACAATCCGGTTCTTAAAGAGCCACTATATTGCCATGACCGTACACTTGCGGACGCTCGATGTGAAAAAGTCGTCAAATTATTGGCACTTTCGGCGGGAGAGCGTCAAGTTTTTAGCGCGTTGCCGAGGACAAATTACGGGCACGTAAAGTTTTTGGCGCCGTTGCCGGGGACCAAATTACGGGAACGTCAAGTTTTTGGCGCCGTTGCCGGGGGACACTCGGCGAAGTTTGATAATTGATCTATTTTTTTGTGATTTTGAATTTCTTTAAGTGTTGAGAAACTTGGTCTTAGTCTGTCTATTTGCGGGTGACGGGTTGTCTAGGAGCTGGCTAGAAATAGAGCTTGTGGAACCCGTTGCTTGAACACGAGCGTCAAATCCATTTGCAAGGAGAGTAGCTCTAGAGCAAAAGCTGAAGACTTCGAAAGGAACAGCAACAACCACCCGCAGGGCAAGCATAGTTGTCATCGGAAGAAATGAGTAAGACCGGTTGTGAGTAACCCATCCACTGCTTGATGAATGTGACCTCTAGTATCCCAGTAGCCCAGAACTGGAGGGAACTGGCATAAATAGAATATGGTGCATTTATTACATTCTAGTGGTCAATTCTTGGAATGGCACATGAGGACCCGCAGCGACCTTGCCTGGGAGCTTTCTTGAGATAAGTGACCGTTTGTCCCCACCAGGCGTGTCCACAGACCTGTCCGCTTGACCCTTTTTCCCATTTTCCCTTTGTTGGGAGGCGAAAAAGTGGTGAAGGCTGAGCACGAACTCCATACTTCCCATGGAATGACAGCTGAGGAAGTTTCCTTATCAGTTCTTTCCTTGAGCAAGGCGCAAAGTTGCGAAGTGAGATACTCGGTTTCAAGCAGAAGCACATTGAGAACTTATATATGGCTTGGGAAAGATTCAAGTCATTGTTGAGAAATTTGTCCCATACTGACAATCAATGAAGTGCTGGCCCATACCTAATAGAAGTCTAGACCCACGTACAAAAATATTACTAGACTCTGCCGGCGGGTGGGCAAGCCTTGAAAAGACATATGATGAGTTGTACACTTTGTTGAACAGAATTGCACAAGGAAATCCCAGTGGCACGACGAATCATCAAGAGGGCAGGAAGAAGGTCGGGATTGTGAAGCGAGATGGTTTAGATACCTTGGCGGCACGGTTAGCTTCGTTCCAGCATCAGCTGACTCGGTTCAATAAGCTACAGTATGCCTGCTGCTTGGGGGCCCAGGTTAATGCGATTCGGCAAGCTCAGTTGGTGTGAAATTTGTGGTAATAATGGGCGCAACGCAGAATCTTGTGGAGCCAATCCGAAATCAGTCAATTTTGTTGGGAATATAAAGAGTCGAGAATTTCGGAAACAACTCCATGAGAAATTGGCGAAGTGAATTCTTCTTGGGGTGGAAACCAAAAGCAGAATTTTTATGCAACCTCAACAACATCAGTATCAGCAGAATAGGCAGATTGATAGGCATAGTAGCAGCCGCATGAGGAAACAACTGCAGAAAATTGTGGAGACCCCGGGGAATCGGTTAGCGAGAAAATGGGGCGAGGATAGCCATGAGACTTAATGAATAATGGTAGCCACCCAACAATCTTGAAAAACAAGTGGGTCAAATAGCAGGCACTCAGAACATGAGCCACAAAGTTACAAGCGATGCGAGATCCCTAACCCAGAGATCAATGCCATCGATCTTAGAAAGCGGAGCGATTGGCGATGCGGTGCCTAGAGAGTTGAGAAAGGGGTGCGGCCAGGTTGGTAAGACCAGGGACCATCCACCGATACTGGAGAAAATCAGAGTGCTAGGCAACAAAATGCTCAACCTTCATTGCAGCCAGCACAAAGACCACCACCACCCTTCCCTCGAGATTCAAAAGAAGCGGGAGGAGGAATGTTTCAAAGTTCTTTGAGAGTTTCAAAGAACTTCACATAAGTACCTCTTATTGATGTCTTGCAGGGAATGCCCAAGTATGCTAAATACTTGAAGGACGTGATGGCGAACAAAGTTAGATTGGGGACGTCCGGCGCCTTGCTTGGCGGGTGCGATCACGGGGTATTGACAGAAATGCCAAAGAGAAGCTCAAAGACCCGGGTTTTACCCTCCCCATAAAAAGTGATGAAAGCTGAAGTGCTCTGACTTTGTGTGATTTAGGGGCAGCAGTTAATCTAATGCCCCTATCGTTATTCCAACACCTTAGGGTTGGGAAGACCCGGGAACCGACAAGGATTGATATTGCATTTGGGTGACAAGTCGCGAGTGACACACGATGGAATCATAGAGGACCTTCTCATCAAAGTAGGTAAACTTATTATACACCGCTGATTTTATTATTTAGATTTTCGGGTTGATGACCAGGTACACTTAATCTTGGGACGGCCGTTCTTGGCCCTTTGGAGGAAGCGGTAGGTGATTTGAAGAAGGGACCCTAAAAATGAGATTAGGATGAAGAAAGAAATCTTCCGCGTCCAGAAAATAAACCCATCCGCACACTACAGAAACCTTTGTCAAGTTAGTGTGTTGGCAGAGGATGAGTGTGGGGTGGAGGATTCCCACCAGTGCATGGCCAAAGGCAATATCAAGTGTTCGGCCCAAGTCGATGAGGACTTCAATTGGAGAAGAAGTTGGAGAAAGGGAGGAGCAGTGGAGAGCATTTCCCTAAACAGCAAAAGAAAAGGAGATGGTTCTCAAAGAGACAGGTATGAGGATGTCCTGAGAAGGGCAGTCCACGTCGGAACCACGATATAAAATAAAAATCATTGCCCAGGAGGCAACCATGGGTACCTCGGGTACAATTTATACAATTTTGATTTTGTTTTGATTTTGTTATTTTCAATTTTTTTGTTTTGTTATTTTTGGTGGAAAGTTAGGCACAGGTGGAGAGGGAAGTCTGAGTACCCTCGGAGGAGGAAGCTAGTAACCATGGAAAAGGAAAAGTGTGGGATCGACCACCCGCTTGTGCAAATGGTGGAAAAACATGCTACTGGCACAAACCTAAAGGCCTCGGGAAGTATTTCTCACCCTCTGGAAATGTTAATTTGATGCTATGAGGATATAGCATGATTTAAGTCTGGGGTGAGGGAAATTTCAAGGAAATTTAAAAAAAAAATTTGTGCCTAACAAATCATTGGTGAATGTAATGCTTGTGTGATAAAAATGAGAAAAATTTGAAAATTTTTGCGAGTCAAGCATGACTTCATCACCCGTTGGTTTTTCTTTTTGGTTCTTTTCCGACGGGGGGTCTTTGAACCGAAGAATAAATTTTTATTTTTAAATTTTTATTTTATTTTTATTTTTATTTTCCCTATATAATGTTTTAGTCATCGTTAGGGACTGTTTCCGACGATGGATGGATGACGACCGTCTTGAGGAAAATTAGTCTATAGATGTCGGGGTTTGAAACCATAGCTAATGGATGCTTGATGTTCTTGCTATGTGTTGTACATGATTGTGAGATGCAAGTATGTTCAGTGTTGAAGCATGCAAGTTTATAACTTTGTTTGAGACACTTAGGCTCTTGAACTTGACTCAATATAATTGAGCTTAATGTTTGAATTCTTGTGATTAGCTGATGAGAGTCCTTGAATGTGTCTTGAATTGAGCATGTGCCATGAGTGTAAGGTTTTGAGTATTCTATGCTATCATTGGATTGTCTAGAACTTGCTTGGTGTGTGTATGAAGCAAAATGAAGGATGTGAATTGTAGAAATGATTTAGGCATTTTCTTTGAATTAACCTAATTTTTACCCCTCACATTTTACCTACCTTGAAAAATTAATCTAGTTAGCCCCATGTTGAGCCTTGAGCCTATTCTTTTTGATAGCTGCAACATAAGCTTAATCCTTTTCTTTCATTAACAGCAATTTGACCCAAAGCTCTAAGCGCTTGAAGAAGAAAAATGCAAGAAAGAGTAAGGAGTGAGAGGAATAGAAAAGAAATGAAAAGTAGCAAGTTGTAGGGGTTGAGAAGGACAAGGTGCACTTGTGTGAAAGTGGTTGATCATTATTAAGGAGAAAGAAAATAAAGTAATGAAAAAGTTATTTATAGAGCTCCTTACTGAGAAGTCAAAAGTGCCTAAATTAAAGGGAATAAAAGAGGAAAAAGAAAACTGTCAAGGATAAAAAAGGTGAAGTAAGGGAAGGAAGTTCGTAATGAGGGCGGTGATGTATTGAAAGCGCTTAAGAAAGATAGTCACTGTCTGGCCATAATAGCACCTACCGGTACCTGAGTTACATTACAACCTACAAGTCCTACTTGATCTTACATTCATACATCCTCAAATTAGTGGAGTAAAACACTAAGGGCAAGCTTATGGGTCATGACATGATGCATGAATTCTTTGTGAGGTGAGTGTAATTTTTATTCATGTACCCACACATGTTGTGATGTAAAAATTGTTTGCATGTGAGATTGGGTAACTCTTTCCGTGAGGGCACATGTTGAATGAAGGATATAATTCATGTGGGATTTCTAAATCAGTTGATTTGCATGAGTTTGCGAAGATTGAGAGTCGATTCTTGAGGTTAGGGTCTTAACATAGTCGTATTTCATAGCATGTACCATTTTTAACTTGTATCTTACGTAATCATTATAGCCGTAGCTTGAATTATCTTACTAAATTAGTTATGTGGGACTCTCCATATGCATGATATGTAAAGGTTGTTCGAGGGGCAGACAAGGCTTTAAGTGTGGGGTTGTGATCACGGGCAAAAATATCATGCCCGTGATACGCTATAACTTAAATTAGTCGGGTTGTCTAAGTTATCTAATTCATTTTCATGTGATTTTATATAAATGTGAAGATAGGTGCTAACCAACATGATTAGCCTTTGTTTTGTGAGTTTTGATGACTTTTGGATCTAAATCCATGAGTTGGTGAAGTAGAGGCTTGGAGACGGAATCAACACAGAGCGTCGGCAAGGAGGCCCAAAACAGCCCACTGCATTGGCGTCGGCAATGTGCCACGGCAGGCAGGCTGCCAAAACAGCCCACTGCGCATTGGCAACGTGCCACGGCGGGCGGGGCTGCGCGACCAGAGGAGGCAACGCGCTGCCCAAGCGAGTGTGCCACAGCGCCAACGCGGCGAGTTGCTGCCGAGGCCAAATTTCGGGTGTTGTTCAGTGAGCTTTCGCGATGCCTCAGGTGTCACGGAGGGCGGTCTTCCATGATACACTCCGTGACACGGAGTTGTTCCACAGCAGGCAAATTACGCACGTTCTCATTTACTATAAATAGGACCCTTAGCTCCTAATTCCATTTGGTCATGATTTTATTACGGAAGCTTGCCTAGGAGCAGAAGGAGAAGTGGGAGAACTCAGCTAGCGTTTGTCAAATTCCCTTCTCATCCACCAATCACGTGTAAGTATGTAGTTTGGGAGTAGATTAATAGTAGTGTAGAGAGTTTTATGAACATTGAGATGATAGAGCCCTTCCTCTGAGGCTAAAGCCATGGATTATGATTGAAATTCTATGATATTGTTTTAGAATTAAGTTATTGATTGTTATTATCGTCTTGCATTGATACGATTTGTTGGTTATTTTTATGATTGATCACCATAAAGCATATTTGTTAGCTTGGGAAATAGCTTGAGAAGGCATTACCTAGGTAGGGACATGAGAATGTGGGGAGCATGAAGTAATCTCAGGAGAGGTTCCGTGTTTGGATAGAAATACTTCGGCAAGTGCTTGGTTGACACACGGGGTTATGAAAGACCAACTTGGGATGTCACATCACCACTCAACAAAGTAGTTGTGAGGCTAAGTTGAGTTAAATGGTTAGACCTTGCGAAAGTCCCTAATCGTTTCCCTAGTAAACCACAACATGAGTGATTGCCCGCGACTAGAAATTAAACTCCTCGCTCACAATGATGCGGTGAGGCTAGATTGCCGTGTTTAGAGGCTCAAAAGACCATGAACATGCAAATTCATTTATGTAGAAATAACAAGTGAAATAGTTAGCATTCCATTACAAAATAAGTAAGTAACAGCATAATTATGGCTTTGCTCTATGTTGCTCTAGGAAATTTTTAGTGCTGTTGACTATTATAGGTACAAATGTCTATCAAAATGTCTCTTTCCAACGCGAGGTATTTAAGATCGCACTCGAAATGGATAGTTAGAGGAATGGGTCAGGTCCACAATGGGTTCGACATTCAAGTTCTTAAAAAGAGCCACTATATTACTTACACGACCTGTACACTTGCGGACGCGATCGATGTGAAGAGTCATCAAATTGTGGCACTCGACACGAGGAGACGTCAAGTTTTGGCGCGTTCTTAGGGAACAAATTACGGGCACGTCAGGTCTTGTGTCGGCTCGCATCCTTGTATTATTGTGACTTTTGGGTTAGCTGTTTTTATGCAGGTTTGTTGTGTGGCCTAGTCGGCCCGCAGCGTGTTTATAGCCGAGATATAGTTGTTGGTTTTTCTTGATTTTTACCTTGGCAGCGAGCGAGTGCATATGTCCAGCCGAATTAAATCCCGGAGTTCCCAGTGTGGCACTAGGCGCCCGGTTACGCCTCCCAAGGTGGGCGTGATAGAAAACTTGTCATCCCAAATGCTGAACATCTTGAGTGGAAAAGCGCGGAGTGACTAACAGATTGAAACATATGACTAAAAGCTTGAATTCATGAATCACACCTACATGAATTGACATGAAAAAGCATATTACAGGCCGAACACAAAGCGGAATAGAGTTAAGGAGAAGCGATACCTCAATCTTGGATTGAATCGAAAGGGAATAGATGTGGGTATTTGTATCTGTCGCCGAATTTACGTAGCTCCCTACGACATGCTGATTTCTCCACAAAACCTTTAGTGAAGCTACTTCTTTGCTCCTCAACTTCCGAAACTAACAATCAAGAATCTCAATCGGCACCTCCTCATAGCTAAGGCTATCTCTGACACCCACGCTCTCCATCGTAATAACCAAAGACGGATCACCCATACACTTTTTAAAAAGCGACACATGAAAAAATGGATATGCGAAGCAATTCAGAAACTCCAGCTCATAAGCCTGCCAACACATCTCGGGATCACAGCAAAGCCAACATAACGGGACTAGGATTTCCCCTTCTTTCTGAACCTCATCACTCCCTTCATGGGAGACACCTTCAAAAACAGCCAATTATCAGCAAACTCAAGTTCTCTCCTCGACATCTGCATAGGACTTTTTGCGACTACGAGTTGTTCTCAACCTTTCCCTTATCAACTGAAGTTTCTCCATAGCCTTATGATCCCGAATGCGGTGTTATCAACGTAGCTTCACCGACTTCGAACCAACTAAGCTAGGCGTTCTACATTTCCGCCCATAAAGTGCCTCAGCGAACCATTTAATTCTGGAATGGTAATTGTTGTTATATGAGAAATTGATGACATGTAAATGATCATCCAAACTACCCTTAAAATCAACGCGCTCTTAACATATCCTCAGAGTCTATATGGTCCATTCATCCATACAATCTCTTTACGGGTGAAAGTTGTACTAAGCTTGACTTGATGCCAAGTCTCTTTGAAATATCTAAAACTAGGAGGTAAACTAAGTACCTCTGCTCGATATGATGGACAAGGGCACTCCACTTAAAACCCGAACTAACTCTGAATATACAATTTAGCATAATCCTCGGTGGTAGTCTTGACGATGGAAATGAGCTGCTGGTCAATCTATCCATGTCCACCCATATGGACTCATATCGACGAGTATGAGGCAGCCACATATTAAAGTCCATATTGATTTCCTCTCACTTCCAAGTAGGGATACTAATGTCTTGAAGTACACCTTTAGGCCTTTGATGCTCAACCTTCACACATTGACAATTCGGACACTTGTACAGAACTCTACTATTTCCTTCTTCATGCCATTCCACCAATAGACTTCCTATGGAGTCACGGTACATCTAATGGCACCTGGATGTATAAAATATCTAGAACCATAAGCCTCATACAGCATCCACTCCCTCAAGTCATCAACAGTCGAAACACACAAACAACCATGATATCGTAGTACACCATCTCCCCTTGGGAGAAAACCTCCACCTTTTCATTCACTGAATAGCTTCCTTTGAATTTACCAAAATAGGATCCTCATCTTTACTAGCCTTGACTTCAGTCATGAAGGAAGATTTTGACCCATTTGAATAATGACACGACCATCTGCTTAGGAGTCAACAAGACAAATTCCTAGTCGTACGAGTCAATGCACATCCTTCACTAACTCTTTCCTCCCCTATTGTAGATGGGACACACTTTCCATAGAAAGCACACTAAGAGCATATTTGTCACCATATTAGTCTTGTCTGGATGATAAAGGACACTCATATCGTAATCGCCAAGCTCCAACTACCTTCTTTGATGTAGATTTAGATCACTTCTAGGTAACCATAATCTTGTAGGCTGTGGTCATAAACACATCCCGCATGGACAAATGCGAGATAGTATCTCCAAATCTTCAGGGCAAATACCTCGTTTCCAACTCGGAGTCGTGAGTCGGATAGTTCTCTTCATGGACTTTTAGCTGCTTGGAAGCATAGGCTATAACCTTCTAAATGCGCATTAATACACAACCAAGAAGTAGATCCTTGGGGCGTCTGTCATACCACAAACCCATTGGTACTTTCGGAGTAGGGTCAACACGCGGAAGTGCGAGGTGAGTCAAGTCTTCAACTCTTGGATGCTTTCTCACAGGCCTCCAGACCATTGAAACTTTACTTTCTTACGGGTCAACTTAGTCAACGGTCTTGCAATGGATGAAAACCCTTCCATAAACACCTCGATGGAATTCTTGATGATTTACGCCTCCACGACCTCTATTAGGAGAACCCAAAGCTATACATCACGGCCCTCTTGGCCTCCCTCTCCCTCAAATGTGCTACCTCCATAATTTGGGCACTTACCAAAACCAATCGAGGAAAGTCAATGTCCTAATGAAGCATAGAGGTCCTAAAATCCTTTGATCGGGTAGTCAGCACTCCATGCACAAACTTGCTCACCCCAGAGGCTCTCCCAGTCAACCACCATCTACGGTGCATATTTGGACAAGTGGGTGAACTCTAAAGTATACTCATGGAATGTCATAATGGCTCGACTTAGGTTCCATGATCTCGGCTTCCTTGATCCTATATAAGTATCAGGAAAGATCGATCCGGGGAGTGCGGTGAAGAACTCATCCCAACCAATGAGACCCGCTCAAGCCCTTTCTTTATCCTTCCACTATCTGAACTAGATATGGGTAACCCGTTTCAACTAATAAGATTTTAGGTCTATGAACTCCTCCCCTGTCACCCCTATAATCTTGGTGATCTTCTCGATCTCATCAATAAACCGTGTGGTCGTCATCCACCTTGAGCCGAGGAACTCCGGAGGTTCATCCTAGGAAATTCCCTAACTCTTGTCACTACCATTCACATTCTAGAGACATGCGCTACCTGTTGGTTGACTTGGGCGGTCAATTCTTGTGCCAACATTTAAATGGCTGCCTTGAACTGCGGATGGGCAACTTTGCTCGGCACTAATCCTCGGGGATGGTGGGGCCTGATGGTGTCCATCTCCATTTCCATTCTCATGGACATTTCCATTTCCATTTATTCTTCCATTAACTCAGCGAGGAGGCATGATTCCACAAACGTGTATAGCACGATTTAGAAGGATAGCGAGACATTTCGTCGCACGATATAGATCACAAAAGAATGAAAATTTCCTAAAAATGTTTTGTAGCCTCTTGCGTCTTAAGTATGGTGCGCTTCACACCCATGAGAAGACTCTACTTAACATGGATTTCAAACATGCCTTAGGACACTTCAAAACCTAATACTCGATATTAAGTTTTTCATGACGAACATAGGCCGGATAGAGATACGGGACCAGGAACCCTGAGGCCAAGACAACCCATGGCATGAACATAGAGGCTAAGAGCATACAACAATTGGAAATCGATATAATAAGAAGCATGCTTAAGTAGAAGTCTCCATACATATCAATCTAAAACGGAGTCAACATTGACAAGTTGATATTCTACATATTATGCGAAGAAGCCTCTAACATAAGCCCGATGGTGATGGGACTGACATCCCCAACTAGCTCAACAAAAGTATGTAACTGAAATAACATAACAATGATCAAACAATAATGTCCCTCGGAGGATGAGGACTAACCACCACCGGCTAAATAGGACTGAAGGGAAACGGGGACTAATGGTGCGAGTTTGAGATTGATCCCTCAGACTTTGTATCATGAAACGATAAGCATAGAGTATGTGATCAGTACTTAGAATGAACTGAGTATGAAAGTTAAGTAAAAATGGACATTTAAAATACATAAGAGTTCATAAGAGTAGGACAGTATAAACATGAAGTGAATATCATAAAATAAACATAAGGGCTCAAGGTTTTCATTGTTCATAATTTAGTCATAGTCATAATCATAAGGAAACCTTATCAAAACATAGCAGGCAAAGTAACATAAACATGACAATGCATAAATCATGAGGAACAATAGGAGGAGCTACGTCTTAACCGACACCATCAGATAGACTTACATGATGCCCCAACTATCTCGCTCAAATGGGTAGAGCCTTTCACAGGATTTCCGGGCAAAGGGCGTGCATGATGTGATATCACAAAGGGGAATCCATGAATAAATATACCTACAGTGGCATATAGTTCTAAGACCATGGGGTTTACCTGAACGCAAGGTCTACTCGATGCTAGGCACTACTCCCAAACACATGCATATGAGGGCTCATATAGAATCATGAAATCATTCATGAAGTTCATGGCCAATAAATCATAACATGTTTGAGCATACTTGAAATATATAATTGGCAGTGAATGAGTCCAAGTCATAAATTCATAAATCATGAAGAACATGCATAATTGTAGAAATTCCTTATACTTGACATTCATAAATCCATGAAGAGCACTTGAGAGAGAAATCATAAACATAAATCATAAATCATAATTTAGGCTTAGTAAGATCAAAATCATAATAAAACCAAACCGAAAAACTGAAACAAAATAAAAATATTAAAAAAATCAAAATCATAAATTCATAAAATTATAATTAATTTAATTTATAATTTTAAGTAATAATTATGTAAAATTATTTTTTCTTGTCTTTGAATTTTTGAAAGAAATTGACCCATAATCAAATCAAAGAGAATCCAATAAATTTGGGGTTAAAACCCCCTTAAGATCATCAAATTTACTTTAATACTTGAATTCATAAACGTAGAGGGGAATTTGGGCATGAGTGAAGAGGGACTCTCATTCACAACCCTACTTACCTGAGTAATCTAATCTTACACTATCCCTTGAAATCCCAAAGGAATTGGAGAAGAATTTGGAGAGTTCTAGGCTTGTTCTTCCTTTAGAAATCCTCTAGTTTGCATGCATGGGAGGGAATGGGTTAGAATAGATTTAACCCTCTTAAAACACCCTAATCTGAGCTTAAAATGACGTAGTTTAGGTCTTAGGAGCTTAGGAATTATGAAAGTACCCTAATTAAAATGCGGGAAAATTACACCTTTGCCCGGGTACCACGACTGCGTCCTACGGATTGTTCCACGGTGATAAAGCGGGTCGTGGTTTCCTCTTGTTATAGCCTCTGATGAAACCTGAGTTCTGAACTTTTACACGAGCCACACCACGACTCATACTCTCATCTAACGAGTCGTAGGAACCATACGATATAATAATAGGATAAATCCTGCTCTTTCCTATGGGTGGAAGTAACGATCTGTGGTTCCCTGCCACGGGCCGTACCACGAGTCGATACCTTCCCTCCTGAGAAATTCCTAAAACCAGCCCAGCTCCTACCAATGAGTTGTACCATCAATCTATGGGTCTTTACAAGGATCTTTGTTACCAACTCCTTCCCGCATGCTTGATAACCCGCAGTGGTTCCCTCACGGCTCATAGGTCCTTCCTACGACTAGTATCATCAGTTGTCTTGAGCCAAAATTGTAGATTTTTCTGTTATTCTCATTTCAAATCTCAAGTCTAGTCTTAGGCACTTCCGAGGTATTATAGTGTAGTTCCCGAATCAGAACAAAATTCCTAAAAGCTTAAGGATCACTGGGAGTTTCACTATTTCGGTCACTATTGGAAAAGGAGTTGGTTAATCCTTGTGTGATTTGGGTGAAAGCATGGTACAATACCTTCATCTCTATTCAGAACATTGGGATTAGGTGAACCACGTCCTGCAGTGACGTTGTAACTGCGAATCGAGTCTTTGGCCTATCTGAGGAATCATTGAAGATGTCTTGATTAGGTAGGACCTTTCATCCCTCTGCGTGGACTTTATAATCTTGGAATATGAAGCAAGATGCATCAGTTCCCATCATTCTGGGTGAAGGATTTTTAGCCGCCGACACGGTTATACATGTTTAGTCGAGCAAGATGTCTATGAAAGTAGATGGTCGGGAAAGGCGAGTGTTCAAGTATTCAGAGCAGCATGATACCACCTCACTATGAGGAATTCAAAATGAAACCATTGGGAGAACCTGGAGGGTGTAATCAATTGATGGAGCAGCAAGTGTTGCATGATAGTTATTCAGATTAATGGTATGGCCACAAGTCCACTCAAATAAAGGAGTGATGGGGAGCAGTCATGCCATAACATTAAACCAGTGTTTGCATGGGAAGTGACCACTTGATCATCGTGTCACGAAACGTTAAATAAGGTGCTTAGTGAGGCAACCCACCCTTTATTTTATTTTTAATATTTGTAAGTTTTATTATTTATTTTGTAGAGATTAACAGGGAATTTATAGAGGCAAGAATAAGTTGGGACATTGAGCTAAAAATGTTAATTACGGGATGAGACACCCATGGTCGCGGAGTTAATTTTCTAGAAGAAAAAAAATTCCAGGTACAATGACATCAAAAGGAAAGGAGGTGAATGTAGACGAGAAAAGCGAAATAGGGAATTACAGACCAAGGAAGACGGATGCTAGATCCTTGGCTCCCCGAAGGCCCCACAAGAAGATTTAGAGAAAAAGCGGTTGAGCCTCACACAGGCTTACTTGGTTTAACACTCAAAAAGAGGCCAAGTATGCCCTGGAGGAACTGGATAGATGAGCGTCGCTTGGCATTGGAATTCCGGCTATTCGGGAAAAGATACAGGAGTAGGGAGCTGGCTATATCTTCAATGAGCCGAAGAGGTACAATCTCACTTTGGTGAGGAAATTTTATGCAAATAGGGACACCTCATTTGAAAATAGTACAAAGGTCAAAATCAAAGGACAGGTGGTGTCGTAATGCTAAAACTCCTTACTTCACGACAAAGTATGAAGCGGTCCTGTCAATAAAGAACCCAACTAAGAGGTTGAGGTTGAACCCATAGGGAATAGGGTAAGATCTAGACTAAGGTCGGTAATTTAACTTGTTGGTGAGTTATCTCCAAATGAGGGGTATTCTAAAGAAAATTAATATTAAAACAAGATTATATTCGTGATTTAAATCAAGATTTGCAAACAACTAGGGTAAGTGTTCCCCATGGTTCCTTAACTACTTCGGGTATATACATGTGATCCAATCTCAATAATTACTTGTAGAACTGATAACTAGGGTTCATCCAAAATGACTGACTCATCCCTATTGGATGACTATACTCGAATGCGAGTCGAGATCTCATGAGCTATATCAAACTAGCGTTATCAATATGTTCCAAATTTAACTATCTATGACCATAGCTCAAGTTAATACAATGATCATAAAGACCAAGGCTTTGTTGTAATTCTCTTTCTTAATCTTTACCTCTCTAGGTTCAATCAAGTAAAGGATTCGGGCAAGTCCTAGTTGTACCTTTGTTAAAAGCATTTAAGGATGAAGAGAATACAATACAATCATTTAGCATTGGTTTGAATCACTTTGTGTAACCCTATTTTATTAATACACCATGGTTCCCACTAATGTCGCCCGCATCGAGCGCGTCCCGCAAGTGTACGAGATTCGTGCAAGTAATATAGTGGCTCTTTTGAAACCAGATATCAAACCACGGTGGACCCATTCCTCTAACTATCCATTTCCTAGTGTGATCTTAAATACCTAAAATGTTGGTTATAGACATTTTGATGGAGATAATTATCTAGTTTTGGTCAACGAAATATTAGAAATTTCTCTAGGAGCAACATGAGTTAAAACCGAGATAATCATGCGATACTCGATTTCTCAAATAGGTTAAGCATGGAACTATCAATTGTTATTTCACATAACTGGAATTGCATGTTCATGGTCTTTCGAGCCTCTAAACACGGCAATCTAGCCTCACTGCATCATTGGCGAGGATGCTAATTTCTAGTTCGCGGGCAATCAATTATGTTGTGGTTTACGGAAACGATTAGGGACTTTCATCGTCTAACCATTTAACTCAACTTAGCCTCACAACTACTTTGTTGAGTGGTGATGTGACATCCCAAGTTGGTCTTTAGCCAACCCCCCGTTTGTCAACCAAGCAAGGTGTTAGGTATATTTCTATCACGAACACGGAATTATATCGCCAGATACAACATGCTCCTCGTGTCTGACTTAGGTAATGCTTTCTCAAACTAATACCCAAGCTAACAAATATTCGTTCATGGTGATCAATCATGAAACAACCAACAATCGAGGAAATGCAAGACGATAACAACAATCAATAACTTAATTTAAAACAATTTCATAAAATCACAATCATAATTCATAATGGCTTCAACCACAGAGGAAGAGGTTCTAGCCATTCATGTTAAATAAAACTACAACAACTACTCCTAACTAAATACTTACATGAGATTGTTAGATGAGAAGTGAATTTGCCAAACCCTAGCTGAGTTCTCCCACTTCTCCCTTCACTCCTAGGTAGTTTTCGAAAATAAAATTGTGACCCTTGGAATTAGGGCTAAGGGATAAAATTTATACTATCTTGAAAAATGCAAAATTTGGCTGTGGTGGAACGGTAGCATGTCACGGAGCTGAACGCCTAATTGACCTCCGTGACACGGAGGCGCGCGTACCCTCTTTGGAATGTGCCAAAAATGCAATTTTCGGCCAAGTGTTACCGCGTTGGCAGCGTGCCACCAGCTATCTCGCAGTGCAGTTATTGCATGTTTTCTTGTTGAATTTCACTTTTTGCTCTTGATTCCATTCCTCCACTTCACCAAATCATAGATTGGTTCCTCAAATGCATTATTAACCTTCAAAAGCAAGGAGTTAATCATGTTGGTTAGTATATATGCACATTTACGTAAAAATCACATGAGAATGTATATAAATTAGTAGATAAACAAGACTAAATTGAGTTATAAAGTAGCTGTTGGGCATGCAATTATGCAAGATCACCCAGCCCCTAGTTGTAGGTTTTAACCTCTCATATTTGTAAAATTGTAATTTATATTCAGACAAACACATAATTAAATACTTACAGCAACAATTGGAAGAAAACCATATTTGAATATCAATGAACAATCTTAAAAACAGTAGAAGGAATTCAAGACTTTGATCCCAAAAATTGCTCCTTGAAACTTGATAAAAATCCACAAAAATTATCCTTCACCATCTACTAAATTGGTTCTGTCCTCCTATGGCTTAAATAAAACATAAAGTTATTTATGCAGACATTAAAAAACTTTTCCTAGTAACACAAAGAATTTTCCATATGCGGTCTTATTTGTGTCCACCTTTATTTGGACCTATGACCCATAGTAGGATTATGCGAATTAGGCACCTGCTTCCTCGTCACGACCTTGGCTGCTGCAAATTTGGATAAGTATTGGTAGGCTGGTAGGACTTGTACCTACAATTCACACAATGCTTACGTATGGTTTGGCCTTGAGAAATCGACATCTTAAAATTTTCCACAAGTGTTGTGGTCACGACTCGTACCTTCTTCCTACGATTCGTGTAATGCATTTATTGTCTGAAGTTATGCCAAGTACTGAAGAATCGTCTAAAGTTCACCACATCTCATTAGTACGGTTGGTATGTTGATGCTACGATCCACGAGTCCATACGTACCAAGTGCATACTTTGTGCAATTTTCTCACGAACAATTCCACGACTCCGGTTACGACTCGTACCATCCTTGTACGGCTCGTATTGAGAGTCGTATATTGCCTTCTTCTCACTTGACCTTAGAATTTCATCGTGGTTCTCGATGCGGCGTGCAATAAAGTTACGGCTCGTATTGAGACTTGTACTTTAGGCGATTTTACGCATTTTAAGGCTTCTTTTGCACATTTTGCTCAAACACTTATTTTCCTTTATATCAAAGTAAAAGTTCCTGTAATCCATATAAACATACCTAAGTTCATGCTACTTTCTCAGTTTTAAGTGTATCATGAGTGTTGTAAACTCACAGAACATCCAATACCCTCAACTTAAGACTTTTGCATTTTTCTCATGCAAAGAAAATAAAACTAAACACGACACTAAAAATAAAACCTAGGATACAGCCAACATCAAACAAATTTGCACTATTAACTCCAAAAGATTTTGACCCTTTTTCCATGAACCAAATCAACACTGCCGGTATAAGCAACTACAAAACATGATAAGAAAGGATCAAGTCATGTCATCTAGCTATTAATAGATAGTCAAGTCATCACCAATGCTTTTCACACAAACAACCGTGAGTTAAACACAAACCGTATACCCTTCGCGACAAATGAAGTCCCCCACTCCACGAGATATAGTAAGATATGAAATGTGGGGCCCGATCAAGTAGACTCTCACTCTTACAAAGAAGTTTCATATACTGCATATTGGATATAATAGGCTTTCCCTTATTTTCTCTACTTCGAGTTGTCGGATAGTCGGGGTAGGATCACTATAGGACTTACTTTGGCTTGTCATGTAGGATTTTGGGTTGGGTAGGATAGATATGAGATCTTTTTAAGTGACTAAACCCTTCATTGGCACTACATACATGTGGCTCACAAATTTTTTCACTTTTTCTATCCTTTTTTGCCCTTTTTCCAACTTTTTCCTCGTTTTCACCCTTTTTATGCATTTGTATGAGTGTGGTATGTTTCTTCAAGATCTTCATGCATCATTCATTTTTTTGAATTTTCTTTTTTGAGTCTTCTTTTCTTTTTCTTTTCTTTTGTCACACCACACCTCATTTTCATTTTTCTTTTTCTCTCCCTTTTCACCTTCCCACTATTTATTCACCCCTACTTCAACCACCTTCAACTTTTGCATTTTATCTATGTTGAGGTTCACGGTGTCAGAGGATGGACCGGGGCCAAAGCAGGTTCATTACAAAAATGGGTACGTTAATTGGTAAATCAAGAAAAATTGTCTATTTGAGGCTCAAAATCGAGATCAATGGAAATCATATCTTTTTTTTGGTAGGGTCATTTAAGCTAAAAATGGGATAAACGAAATGGCCTATGATCGTTTCCTAACCAACCATCTCAACCTATGCAGAGACCAAGCCCGGGGAAGATCTAGATCCTACATAGTATTGAACTAGGTATTAGACCTCACTCTCTCATGGTACTGTTCATTCACTCTACCTGTCCGATTTATTCATGGCTTAACAAAAACTGCACATGGTAATATACTAAATGACATAAAAGATCCATACAAATCATGCATGCAATCACCGTACACAACTAATCCTCAAAAAATTTCAAGCAGGGTCAACCTTTTTCACTAATCAAAACTTGTGCACTTTATTGGCTGAGTACTCCTAAGATACTTTATAATTAAACAAAAATCACAAAAATAAAATCCTAAACATGTTGGTTCTACTAGATAGCATGCCCGAGGAAAAGAAAACACGGCAAAGGAAATCCTCGGAGACGAATCAAAAAACCAAAAATGACATGTACACCTCCTTTTAAAAGCATGCTTTTTCCTGAAGCATAGAATGTAAAAATAGAGGAAGGGAACATGCACACGGTGCACTAAGCGCTCAGGTCTTCCCTACGGAGGAGGTACCTCCCTTTACAATCATGGTGTTGGCGGTGGCCGACGCTCAATGGTGTATCAATAGGAGGAATGGTTGCCACCTCAGCAGTATCGGTCGTCTTTACAGCCTCTAAAATTGTCTAGGCTGAATGTGGCTGGCAGAAGGGTCCACACCACTCTAGCTCTGCAGGATGTGGTGGAGCTACTGCTCCTGTCTCTCTCAAGTAGCTCCGGCCGATGCGTGTCGTGAGTGGGTGACTCTACAACCTTGCCCCCTTCTGCTCTCTTTCTCTCTTTTCCTCTTTTTTTAAAGGTATCGTCTCCAATATCCTTGGAGACCCTGCTTTTATTTTTTTTCTGCTCCTATGGGATCCCATTTAGGCCACCAAATCAATCTCTCGTCTATATTAGCACCGAGGTCGGGAAGAGTGGGGGCTGCTATGGCTTGTCGGCTGCCGTGATAACAGCTCAACCACTTGACTCCGAAGAGCCTCAACTCCTGCATCCAGGGCTGCACCATGAGTGCGCTCGGCCATGCGCATCTTGAATCTACTCTCAAACCCGTCTAATCTGGAATGAAGGGCTTGGTGTGTCTACCTCGGCCTTTGCAAAGGCGCTTGACATTCTTCATCATTGACTGAACCTTCCTCTAAGCTATGGTCAGTCTCTTGTCCAACTTTGGGAGGGTCCCAGGCACTAATACGTGCACAGTTTGGATTCTAGCTCGAGGCTTATGGGTGGTGTGGAGAAGGTGCTAGGGTTGTATCGAATGTCCGACATCTGTAGTGGGAGTGATAGTGGGACTCCCAGCTGTGCGCCCCCAACTAGCCGTGATAGTGGGAGATGCAATGGAAAGTCGGACCCAACTTTCTTGGGTTCATCTCATCTCGAATCAAGCCAATGTCGTGATCCACTTGTCCTCCAATCAAGTGCTCCTCACAACGGCCTTTGTAATGCTGCATCTATGCATAATTTGAAAGCAGAGACTACGGAATGGGATGGTAGTGCTCCAATCCCTTAGCCCGATCCCACATCTCCTCTACAATAACCCTCGGGATATTTATGGGTATATGGATGATACAGGACACCAAAGTTGTTATGTACGTATTGAGGTATTATCATTAGCAGAGTCGGTGCCAGCCGGTGGCGCACTAACATCAACAGGCCTTTGCTATGATATTTAAGGAATTCTTCGTGACCTGCTAGACGTTAGTGACCCACTCTGCCTCATCTTTGTCCTCGGTGATCCCACTTATTTGGACAACCATTGTATCTTCCTCCGCGTCATCAAAGTCGAGCTACTTGATCTATTTCAAATCTTCCTCTCGATATTCATATTCTGTCATAGCATGTGGTGGTATGGTGGGGCCCATATAATATCCGAGCAATGGTGCGCTCGGATATATCAACCTCTCTTGGCTTCGAGCGGGCGCTCTCATCTTGGTGATCTTTCAGCTTCTTCCCCTCTTTTGCCTTCTGCTCCATGGTTGCCAAATAGTGGTAGAACTCCCGAATGATTTCTAGAGTGTATCGATTTGGGGCCCTAACATCCCACTCCAAATTCGTAGAAGCTAAATATTTTCTTCATCTCATCCACCTCGTTCAATGAATTTGTGGTCTGTGGCTCTTCTGAATGCTCCGCCGAGTTTTGTTCTTGGTGGTGAGTAATGCCACATTCATATATCTCACAGGCTCCTGGAACTCTCTACCGGATGGTGCGGTTCTCCCTAGGTGGGAGTCTTCTCCCTAGGCATTTGGTGCCTCCTCCTGCGATCGGGCACCATTGCTTTGCAACTCAGTTGGGTCTCCTCAAACTCCTCTTCTTCATTAGAGATGCTTCCCAACTCTTGAGTTATTTCCTCCGCTCCCTCCTTAGGCGGGAGCAATGGCGGTCAGCGTGGCCTCCACGGCACAGGCTTTGGCCTTCTCCTAGTGGTTCCAAGTCCCGTCAGTATCCGATGTATTGACCACATGTTCTCAATGAACCACTAGAGGGGAGTTGCCGGCTTGATGGTTAGAGGTCTCGTCAAGAAATATCCTCGGCGGAGTTGCCTTTGATACTTTACGCTTCATCATCATTGTACCAGTGGAGAAAAGGGTTAGAATTCCATATCTGAGAAAAGGAAAGCAAGAAAAAGTTCTCTGTGGTTTATCACGGGTCTTGATCTGGGTTTACATTGGAGTGCGATTCGTACTTGAGACCCATAATATCTCATGTCAATGTTACGCCTCGAGTACGACTCGTAACATGAAGGTCAGTCCAGGTACCACAAGTCATTATGAGGATTCCCCTTTAAAACAATTATGTATTTTTCCGACTCATGTTTAATCCGTAAGTCGATTCCATGAATTAGTAGGAAGGATCATCTTTGTCTTATGGACTTGACCCTTTTTAGATTCTTAGTGTTATTGCCCGGGTATACCTCATGTACTAATCCTGAGTAAATACGAGGATTAGAGTACCTCATGATTATTTCAAAGTTGGCTTGGGACAGTCCTAACAAGCCATCCTACGAGTCGTAGTATGAAACCACGAGTCATAGGAAGGCTTGTGAAGCTTTTCCTTCCTTATTTTGGATTCATTTACGGGGTTTTAGGTTTAAGGTTGGAATTTTCGAGTTCCCCAAGTCCGAGGCATGCATTTGCTCAAGTTTCATAGCTACCATTCCTCCTTTTCTTAATCATTTTCTTAACTTCCAATTTTAACAATTCAATGCATAATTTTTTACAGTTCAAGCTACTAGTCGCACATTACTTGTTTACATCCCTAGTCATTGTCCTTTTTAATTTTCAAGCATTGAGAGGACTCTCAAGGGAGTTTGGCAGTTTGCATCAATCACACAAGTTATATCTATCAATTTCAAAAGAAATACACTTACCTTATTCTTATACTTTTCACTGTCAATCAAGACTAGGGTTTAACTTTGGGGTTTTTAGTGTAAACTATGCAAGAACTTGTTCAACTAATTTTGATGATGAGTTAAGGATGTGAGTGAGTCGTGAGTTTGAGTCTTTGAGTGTGGGATAAGGGTACAATTCATTTGAGATTTTATAAGATTTATGGACGATTTTTTAAAATATGGGCTGGGTCAGGTAAACTTAAAATTTTTTACCCATCACGACTCGTACCAAAAAGGTATGAGATCCTACGACTCATCCCTTGGACCCGTAACAAAGAGATTGAGAAACTTACCTGTGGACCTACAAGTACATCTTACGACTCGTACTATGGAAATTTATAGTCGTACTATGACTCATAGGTCTTTCTTCCATTGCGGTCCATGCCTGCATATTTCATAGACACAGTGAGTACCAAGACCTGTATAATGAGGTTACGAGTGGTAGGACAGCCAGCAGCCTGAACTCACTCTGCTAAGAAATGTATCTACGATTCCTCCCACATGACTCGTGCTCGGCTCGTACAACCCTCTCTCGATTCGTATGGTGACCTTTTTGTTTATCATTTTCCTGCCATCTGTTTTTGTTTCCCCTGCACAATGAACACACATAGGTTAATTAGCAGGTTTGCCTCCCAAAAGTGCTTGATTTAACGTCGCGGCACAACACTAGTGATTGAAGTTCTCAGAATTCACCAAACCACCACTTAGGTTTCCTCAAAGCACTTTGATTTAATGGCGACCGTCTGGAAGTCTCTTCACTACTCAAACTTCATCAAGGAACTAGGATTCATCTTTTATTGTTGAGACAACTTTGTACTCCTTCGGTTGCTTCATTGACCGGCAGACATTGAAGGTGACCTCTTCTTTATAGAGTCTAAACTTTCAATTGTCGGCTTTCACATCTACTAAGGCTCTCAAGTGGCAAGGAAGGGTCACCCCAAAATGATAGGGACCTCAAAGTCCAACCTCGCAATCGGGATCACTAAGTCCGCTGGAATATAAATCTATTAACTTTAACAAGCACATCAAATAGGATCTCCACGGGGATTCTTCACGGTTGTTGGCCATTAGTAGCGCATGGTAGTGATTATTGGAAAGCCTAGTTTCTTAAACACAACCAATGGCATCAGATTGATACTTGCTCCCAAATCACAGAGTGCCCTAGCGAACTCAACATCGCCAACTGTGCATGGAATAGTAAAGGCACCTAGATCTTTCTTCTTCTGGGCAAGGACTCGTGAGGCTACAGCACTACAATGATGTACATTATCAACGGGCTCACTTAGCTCACGGACCTCTTCTTTCGTCTGGGTCCTTCATAAACGAGATAAGTGTTTGAGTATTGAAAAAATTTCTAAAACTTACCATTCTCTTCTTTCTTCTTCATTCATTAGGGGAGCGATGGCGGTGGTCGTTGATTAACCTTGTAAATTTGTGTGGCCCCTTTCTTTTTCCTTGATCAACTTGGGCTAGTTTTAAACATTTTGGAGCCTTAGTCAACAAAGCAGCCTCATTATGCTCCTTCTCGGCAATCTTCTTTGTCAATCAACGCTTTCTCTTCCTTTCAACTACAACCAGTGATGGGGGTCCAATCGTGGTCTTTCCACTCCTAGTCATCACAATCATGCGGTGACCATCATTCTTTGGATTTTGGTTTGTGTTTCTAGGTAGTGTACCCTTTGCCTGAGGTTTCATAAATGCTAGCAGTTGCCTAGCTATGAACCCGTCTGCTTGATAGTTGTAGCATATGACTGCGGTTCGATATATCACTATGGATGTCTTTTAGCTAATCATCTGGATACTCACCTTAATTAGCATCTCATCCATCATTTCTCTCTAACTTCGATAGTCCGGCCTCCCCTCCCGTGCATTAGGAGGCACGTACAATCCGGCTCAGTCCTTCGCGGTAACCTTCATTTCTTCTCAATTTCCCTCGCACTCCGGCCTCGGCTTCTATCTTTGTACCCATTCCGATTGTAATTTTCTCCATATTAGTTCCATTTTGGGTTTCCGAACCTTGGCGCCAAATTGTCTTGTCCGAGACCCTTGGGTGTTGGCTTGAAACCCAGCCACGATTCATCCAAGAAGTTTGCCTCCTCGAAGTAGAATTTGGTGGTTCGGCCACAGCTTCGATCCTTTGTCCCAAGCTGCATTCACCTTTCGGCTCCAGCTCCCATGATATTCTTAGTAAGCAAATCCAATAATGTGCGCATGTGACCCAATTCCTGGTCACGTTTTTCTTCCTTCCTTCGTTGATCTACGCGGTCAAACCAACGACATATGCTTACCAGCAGTTTATACGCTTCCGGGTATGTCTTTCCGTCTGTTTTTTGTTACTCTATCTAGAATTGTGGCAGCTTTTTCCTAAGTGGCTCATCGGTGCTCCCTCCCCCATTAAATACGCTCTTTGCTTTTGTACTATTGTTCAACGTTCTATAGAAAATCTCCAACGGTATCATGGGAATTCACAGTTCGAACTTGGTCAACTTCTTCGTGAACATCAGCGGAGTCTCATGAGTGCCTCGGTCTTCGGTTGTCGAAAATTGTAGATTTCGCCTTTGGAGGCTGCGACATCTGGAGGGTGGAAAGAATCTCTCCTAGAAATCTTGCTTGAGCTCCCTCTAGTTGGTAATGGAGTCGTTGGGCAACTCCGATAACCATAATGTGGCCTCCCCAAACGGAGAGAGGAAAGAGTCTTAGCCTTATAACATCTTGGTTGACTCCGGGCAACTGTGCCTTCTGCATATTCCCACGAAGTTCATCATGCCCAGTTGACGGTGTTATTTTGCGTGACCACCCTAAACACCCCTTTCATGTTAATAAGCTGGATCATGGTGCTAGTGATATCGAGGATTTTTCCCCGTGAGGGCGGTGGTGGTGGTACGATAGCTGCAGACCCCGGCAGAGCTTCATCAATGTCCAGGTCATCTTCATCGAAGAACTAAGGGCATATTTTTGGCCTACTGTTTCCCTTCTATGTCGACCAACGTGCGACCTCATCTCGAGCATCCTCTGCATGATGAAGTTCAACTTGCCGAGCTAGCTCGGCTTGCCTACTTCTTCGGCAATACGGGCATCTCTCTACTCATGAGTTCTCCATTTTTCGTAGTGTTCTTTCAAGTTCAAGATCCAATCGGGGTTTCCACTCGCGAGTTACTTAGCATTCTAAAGCGACCCAACCTATAGATATCCAACAATAAAAAAAAAGAAAACGTAATTCAAATAACAACCAAAAAGTCAAATATAAGCAATTAATCTAATCTTAGCTTGTATTCCCCGACTACGACACCACTTCTTGATAATGCCGAACTCACACTTCCCAACAAAATATGAAGCGGTCATTATCAATAAGAACAACTAAAGGATTGGGGTTGAACCCACAAGAAATAGGATAAGATCTAGACTAATGTCGGTAATTGAACTTGTTGGTGAGTTACTCTCAAGGGGGATTTTAAAGAAAACAATATTAAAACAAGATTATATTCATGATTTAAATCAAGATTTGTAAACAACTAGGGTAAGTGTTCCTCATGGGTTCATAACTACTTTAGGTGTACACATGTGATCAATCCCAATACTTACTTGTAGAACTAATAACTAGAGTTCATTCAAATATTTGGTTCGTCCCTATTGGATGACTATACTCAATCACGGTCGGGTCTCATGAGATTTCAAACTAGTTAGCAATGTGTTTCCAAACTTAACTATCCGGCGGCCTGACTCAAGTTAATACAATGATCATAAAGACGAAGATTTTATTGTAATTCTCTTTTCCTAATCTCTACCGATCTAGGTTTAAGAAAGTAAAGAATTTGGGCAAGTTCTTACATTGTACACCATTAAAACACGTCTAAATATGAAGAGAATACAATACAAGCATTTAACCTTGGTTTTGAATCACTTTTGTGTAACCCTATTTCATTAATTCATATGGTTCTCACAACCCCTAGTTATAGAGGTTTATCCTCTCAATGATGTAAGATTGTAATTTTCATTCATATAGACAAACACATATTCATGCCCAAGTATGATTGGAAGAAAACGATTTGAATATCAAAGAACAATCTCAAGAACAATGAAGAAATTCAAGACTTTGATCCTAAAATTTGCTCCTCAAAACTTGATAAAAATTCACAAAAATTATCCTTCACACGTCTACTAATTGATTACTGCCCTCCTCTAACTAATATAAAACATAAAAGCTATTTATACAAGCATTAGAAACCTTTTTCTAAGCTAACGGGAAATTTCCATATCTGGTGCCGACTGTGTGACGACTGGACCTACGACCCGTAGCATGATTGTACGGGTCGTACCTGTTTCTCGTATGAACTTGAATGTTGTAGATTTTTCTAAGTGTTGGTAGGCTGATGCGACTTCATTTTTACCTCAATCCTACGAGTTGTACAATGCTTACCTTGATTTGGCCTTGAGAACTCACGGCATCTTGAAATTCTTCACAAGTGTTGTGGTACGACTCGTACCTTCTTCCTACGAATCGTACTGTATGTTGTGTCTGAAGTTCTGCCAAGTATTGAAGAATATTCCAAAGTTCACCATGGCTCGCGGAGTACGGTTCATATGTTGATGCTACGATCCGTGAGTCCATACGTACCAAGAGTGTTGTCTTTGTGCAAATTTCTTTGAACAATTCCACAACTCAGCTTACAACTCATGCCATCTTAGTACGGCTCGTACTAAGAGTCATATATTGTCTTCTTCTCACTTTATCCGCCCGACTTTCATCACGGTTCTCGGTACGACTCGTACAAGTAAAGTTACATTTCGTCTTGAGACTTCATACTGGCGATTTTCAACATTTTAAGGCTTCTTTTGCACATTTTTTGCTCCAACACTTATTTTCCCTGAAATAAAAGTAAAAGTGCCTCATATCCATATACAAATACCTAAGTCCATGTTATTTTCTCGGTTTAAGCACCAAAAGTACGCAAACTCCACGGCACATCATGGTGCGATTCACGTAAAGTTCAATGTTTTTCTAGAGACACCGGCAGTAGATCCTTCGCAATACTTCATCTTTGAGAAGACACCATACAGATACATCACCACACTTTTGCGGAGCACTCATCGAACTGTTGGGTGAGGGATCAAAATGGCACCCATTCAGCTTGCATTTGCATATTTGAATAGGGAGGAAAAGGTATGGGTGAAGCTGGTATGCGCCATCTTTCTCCCTAGGACACATTTGATAGAGGTGACCTGCGAGTGGATTGTTTTGGTGTGCATGTTGATGAAGAGGATACCAGTGAATTTTGGGCGTGATTTGCCACAATATGAGGAGATCATGAGACAATTTGTAGATGGAATTATTCTCACGGCGGTCTCATGACCATGTACTTGAGAGGGGCAGGTATCGAGGAGGAGAGTTGCAGACCTCATTTTACCTTTGGCAGGGCACTTAGCTGGATAGATAATAGAAATCACCAAGGTAAAGGAGATTTCCCCTTCCAGGGCTCCTCTATTACTATAGTTGATTGGTAGGCCCGAGATGAGAGTTGGCAGGGTCATATGTTTGGGATGATGGCGCTACAGGCGAAGATGAGAGGACGACTAGCAACTGCAGAGGAGATGTTAGCTTTAGAGGCATGGTACCCTCTCACAGTGACATGTTGATATTGCAAAGTAGGCCCCGCTTTTGAGGAGCCGATTGATGATGATGAGGCTCTTGTCTTGGCTGATGGTGTTGATGATCTAGACATGGAGGAGGAGGAGGATGCCTCTGATTTTCATGTAGGATGATGTAGCAACCAGGAAGTTTCTTTTCTCTTCCTTATGATGTGATTGTGTATGCACGAGGGCGAGTGCACCTTTTAAGTGTGGGGTGGAGGAAAGTTAGATTCTGATTAGTCTTTAATTGCTATATTTGTAGGTTGTAGTATCTTTATATTCCTCATAGCGGTAGATTTGATGATTTGCAGGTCTTGAGTTGTAATAGATAGTATGATGATGTTGACTACTTGGATGCCCTGGATGTTTGAGGCGTATGTTCGTCTTGACTATGCTATGTTTGATTTTCTTTGTTTTAGGGTAATTTTTAATTTTTTTGTTTGGTTTGGTTTGATTCATTGTAGTACAGGGTGAGTATGTCATCATGTGTTGATTGAAATTTTTTTGAAAATGGCATATCTCACCCACCCTTTGATTTTTCTTATAGCCTCGGTTCTTTTGAAGGATCCCTTTGAACAAGGTAAATTTTCATTTTAGGATTCATGTCATCATGGAGTAATGATGTTTCCCTATGATAGATAGATGGGGACCGTCTTAAGGGAAGTTTCATCACATTTTTATTTTTTAGGATTGAGTCGTAGATCATCCACTTGTTATACTTATTGATATTACCTTGTTGCTATGCTAGAGTAAATAGAGTGGTTATCTTGATTTGGAAGTTAGAATCCTTGAGAGATGCACATATCTCTTTAATTTGACTCAAAATATTTTTAGGGCTTAATTATGAAATTAATTTGTCATTCAATATGGTTGTGTGAATGTGTAGTTGTAAAAATTGATTAGATTCTTATTTCCATGAGAGGTGAAATTTGTATTGTTTTATATGTATGTATTAAGCATCAGAACTTGCCTTAGTGTGTAGGATAACTAGTTGTAGGGAGTTGAGATGATCAAGGCATTTCTTTGAAAAAACATGTCTTTCATAATTTTTGCTTCAGTCATTTTCCCTAGTTAACCCTTTTGAGCCTAAAAAGTCTTATTCTTTCTTAACCTCAATAGTAGCTTAATCCCATTTTTCTGAGGACACCAGACTTATTGATCAAAAGTAGTCTTAAGCACTTTGAGACTTGAAAGTAGAGTCCACCGAAGTATAATGTTAAGGGAAAAAGAAAAAAAATTGCGGTAAGAAAGAAAAGTGATGATAAGAAGGGATGTCCATAAATTGTGTTGTCTACTGGCTGCTAGAGAGGTGAAAAGAGAGCTTTAATTGCAACATGCCTAGCTATTCTATAATTAGAAAACTAGAAGCCAAGTAGTTAGAAAAAATGAGGCATAAAAAGAAAAGACAAGGGTGAGTAAAGGAAAGGTGAACAAGCAAAGAAAAGAAGTGGTGGACAAGTAAAGTGAATTATATCTTAAAAGTGCTTAAGGTGGTAGTCACTATTAAATGAAATATCAATTCTAGCCGTCCCTTAGCCGACATTACAATCAATAAGAGTCCTTGTGATTTTAATCTCTTGGACAATTAGGTAGTACGAACTTACATGAGGGCAAGCCTGGGTATATTGCATATGTGCATTACATCATTTGTGAGTGTGCCTTACTGTTCATGTTCCATGTCTTATATTAATGAATTTGAGATAGGAACATCACTAAAAGTAGAGAGGTCTAATTTAGTGTACTACTTTTGCATGTCTCACACTTAATCATGTTGCCTGCCCGTTTGTGTTGAAAAGTTGAGTCGTTTATAGAGGTTGTGTGTTCATGATTGTGAAATCTTTCTATGTGCTTTGTTGAGATTAGTTGTATGATGATAAACCACTCTACATTATCCCAATGCTAGTTGGTTTATGAGTTGATAGATGTTAAAAGTGCTTGATGGTGAAACATGATTTTAGGTGTGTTTTAGAATTGTATCGAGGACGAACAATGGTTTAAGTGTGGTGGTGATGTTGGGCATACTTTGATGCTCAATTGTCATTTGTCTATCCACATTTGATCATGTTTTAAGTTAATAATCCTTAATTTATTCTAAATTCATGTATGTTTGTGTTTGATGTGCTAACAAATAATTTTAGTTGATTTGAAACTAAGCAAAAGGAGCTCAAAATGACGCAAGAAATGAAGATTTGAGAAATTATTGGGTTGGTGCTATGGCTAGCATCCGACACCAAGTCCCAAACTTCGAGGAGAAATAAATTCATGACTTGGTTCTATGGTTGGGGTTGCATGCCAGGCCTATTATGGAGCTGAAAATTTGACTAGAGTACGTGGCGAGATAGGACAGCGGCGCACTAGGCCCATTCTTAGGCGAAAAATGCTAATTTTTAAAGCCCAAGTCTTGAAGAGGCAGAAGAGTCATTTGAAGGCTCATCTATATATATATATATATATATATATGAGGTTTAGGTCGTGTTTTGCACATCGTGAATCATCTTTCATCAATTTTTAGTCAAAGTTCGACAATGAGAAGAGGTTGACACGCCGAGAGGAGTCTCAACTCATTTTCTAGCTCATATTTTATTTCATGACTGCTTATAAGTCGTTTGGAAGGAAAATAAAGTTCTACAACTAGATTTTATCTTATTTACTTCGTATTTTTGTATAATGATGAAAACTTATTCATTTTTTTCTCTTGTCTATGAGTGACTAAACTTATAATCTAGGGTTTTGGTCGTGGTGAATGGTTGACTGTTTAATAGATTAATTAAATTTAGTTTTGATTCTTCTCCATGGTTGTTTGTATTTATTTGTTTTAATTTATTATTTATGAAAGTTGATCACCTCATGGGTAATCTATTATTTCGATTGAACTTGGTAGGGAATGAAGGGTTAAAAATAAATATAGAGCGGGAATTTAAAGACTCTTGAACCTATTGGTGATAGGATAGAAGTTGTTGTTGAGGATAGGAATATACTCTTCAACCCCGTTTGGTTGAAATACAAGTTCACATAATCGTCCATTCATGTTCTCCCACGTGACCATAGGGATAGGAGTTAGGGTGCATGAGATAGTTCTTGGATGCTAGGGATAGTGGCAAGAAACGGGATAGTACCTTGCAACTAACAACCGTAGGAAGAATCATGCTAGCTTAATTACATCTGGAAAAACTCAGCTTTGAAACTAACCAAGTGTCATTGCTCTAGTTTGTCATCATTATGTCTGATCAAGCTTGCATTAGTTTTTTTAATCTTTACATTTGCGGTTATTAGTTTAATTTCCAAACCAATATCCAATTTATTTGTTTCGTAGATTAGTGAAATCAAAGTAACAACCTTATAATGATTAAATTGACAAGTCCCTATGGGTACGATATCTGGACTTAACAATCCTATATTACTTAACGACCACGTACTTGGCGGCATGCGCTTGGGTGACATCATGTCACCTTGTTGTTTGTTAACTATTTTTTTGGACTTGCCAGGCTTATGGGGGTCAAGTAGGTTCTATTTGCCTTACTTGATTTTCTGAATATGATGCTATTGATGTCTTCTGTACTCCTATTGTTATCTGTATATGTTGATTTGTAATCTATATTTTATTGTCATATCTGCCTTACATGCGGATAATTCTCAAACTCACACTTCTTGAAAAAGTATAGAAACGGACGTTGTCAATAAAGAACCCACAAAAGAGGTTGAGGTCAAACCCATAGGGAATATGGTAAGATCTAGACTAATGTCGGTAGTGAACTTGTTGGTGAGTTATCCAGGTGGGGTTTCAAGAAAATAATATTGAAAAGATTATAATTGTGATTTAAAAAAAACTAGGATAAGTGTTCCTCATGTGTTCATAACTACTTCGGGTATACACCGTGAACAATCCCAATGCTTACTTGTAGAGGCGATAACTAGAGTTCATCCAAGCGACTATTTAGTCCCCATTGGATATTATACTTAATCACTTGGTCAGGTCTCATGAGCAATTTCAAACTAGCATTATCAATATGTTTCCAAATTTAACAATCTTGCAACCACAACTCAAGTTAATACAATGATCATAAAGACCAAGGTTTTATTGTAATTTACTTTTCTGATCTCTACTTATCTAGGATCAAGTAAGTAAAAGAATTGGGAAAGTCTAACGTTGTCTGACACTAAGAAACATTAAAAATGAAGAGAATACAATACAAGCATTTAGCATTGGTTTGAATCACTTTGTATAACCCTATTTCGTTATTCACTATGGTTCTCATAACCCCCAGTTTGTGGAGGTTTTGGCCTCTCATGTTTGTAATATCATAATTTGCATTCATTGATAAAAACATAATTAAATACTTACAACAATAATTGGAAGAAAACCATATCTAAATATCAAAGAACAATCTCAAGAATAATGGATGAAATCAAAGAGTTTGATCTAAATTGCTCTCAAAACTTGATAAAACCACAAGGAATATTCTTCCCACGTCTACTAATTCATTTCACCTGTTCTCTCCACTAAAATAAAACATAAAATCTATTTATACAGACATTAGAAACCTTTTCCTAAGCTAACAGAATTTTCCATATCTGGCGCCGAGTGTGTCACGTTTGATCTACGACCCGTATGAGGTTTGTACGGGTCATACACCTTCTCGTACATCCTTGGCTGATTGATTTGTCTAAGTGTTGGCAGGCTGGTACGACTCATACCACAGTCTTACGAGTCATACAATGCATCCATGGCTTGGTCCTGAGAACTCTGACATCTTCTGTAGTTTTTCATAAGTGTTATGTGCCTTGTACCTTCCTCCTACAAATCATATTTTTGTTGTGTACGAGTTCTGCCAAGTCTTAAAGAATTACTTAAAGTTCACCACGGCTCATGGTATTGGTCGTATGTGCATGCTATGATGCATTGAGTCCATTCGTACCAGAGACTGCCTTTGTGCAAATTTTCCTGAACAATTCCATGACTCTAGTTACAAGCTCGTACCTCTTGGTACACCTCATACTAAGAGTTGTATATTGCCTTCCTCTTATTCCATCCTTCGACTTTCACCACGATTTTCAGTACGGCTCGTACTTAGACTTGTACTTGGCTGATTTTCTATATTTTTAGGCTTCTTTTGCACATTTTTCTCCAACACTTATTTTCCACGAAATCAAAGTAAAGATGTCTCATATACAAATAAACATACACAAGTACGTGTTTATTTTCTGTTTTAATTGTCAAAAGTGTTGTAAACTCACGAACATCATACTCGATACATTTCCACGTATTGACACCCTAGTTGGGGCACTACATTCTTGCTTGCAGGTGTTGATCGGCAAGTAGATCGAGTCCATATTCGATGAGTGGAGTTCCATCTAAGTTGGTAAGCTCCAAGTCTTTTGAAATTTCCCCAAATTGTTAGTCTTATGGTAGTTCGGGGTCTGTCCCGAACGGTTGATGCTTGATGTACTTATAGAGGCTCAGTAGGCGTCAGTAAAGTTATAAGTATTGTTGTAGTACTCTTGAAAGACCCTATTGTACAGGTTGTTTTCCATTTTAAGGCCTCTTAAACATTGTTTTTATATTTTAGTTGGTTTGTGAACCGGCTTCATCATAGTATGTCTCTTAATTTGATTTTTAGTTATCGTGATGCCGAACCTCATCGGTTTAATCCTATTGTAGTTAGCTTATGGCAGGGTGTGCTTGATCAAGTGTGGTACAGAGTGCTAATCACTCATCAGGTTTGGTGTGTAACAAACTTGATAGCTCGAGCAAGTTATGTCCTAAGTCTATAATCCATGTCTAGAAAAGTCTTGTTTATGTGTGTGTTGCGTAGCCTACTTATAGACGGGGAGGCTATAGGACATTCAAGATTGTTACCCTTCTTTTGGATCGAAATTGTGCATGATGTCAGATGTGGGAAGGAGTCAGGTCTAGACTCATGTTTACTGACTTGTGCGGGGAATGCTTGTAATACAATGGTTATGACCAGCCAATGGTTAGACGTGGCGGCATGCAGCAGTCTTATCCTAATTTTTGTTGGAGTTGTGTTTTGCACCTCGGTAGGATGTAGGGTCATCTTGTTTGGAGTTGTTTATGGTAGACCCCAAGAGTTTTGTGATTGTGTGAACTCAGTCATGTTGTGATAGTATATAGAATTGAATCGTGCATATCTTCCAACATTCGAGGATGAATATTTTTAAGAGGAAGGATGCCAACACCTTATAATTTAAACGTAAACATGTACTTTCGAGGTAGGACTAACAATACTTAATATTCTAATAAGGAAGTGTTATGAGGTATTTGGTCACTCTATGCTTGTATGTTAGTATTTGATATCAATCAAGTCGTAAAATAAAAGTAGGAAAAAGTTATCGCAAATTTTTTTTCTTAAACCTACGAAATTTAGGTCGATGTCTCAGAGACTTTTTCAATACATAATGAATTAATGGGCTTACCCTATCAAATTAAATTTCTATGAGTCTATTTTATAATACATTAAACTGTTCGCCAATATGACTTCTGAATAATGAGATATACGCATTTTTGCAAAACTGCACAAGTAGGTACGCCAAAGAGGGAGAAGTCGGTGGAGGGGCTATCTAAAGCCCCTTGGTCGGTTATAGCACTCATAATTCATTTTCAAAGCGAGAGGCGGTGAAATCTCTCCCTAGCAACTCCCTTAGGTTCCTAAGCTAGTTTGAGGTTGATTTGAAGATCCAAATATGTTCTCGAGCATAGATTGTGAATACCTCATGTGTGCTTGTGTTGTAATAGTGTTTTCATGTCTTTTTGGTGGTTGTCTCATGCTAAACATATTGGTAAGCTTTTATTCTTTTTGATTCTTAGTTATATAGTGTAGTAGTGAATCCATGTCTCTTGGTAGATCATTGCTAAGGAGTTTCTGTCGTTGAATCCGTAGAAACTGTATCGTTAAGTTTCAATTGTATTGTTCTCTTCTTGAACATTTGTGGCTGCATTTTTGGAAGTAGTAGGGACTGCTCTAAGGTAGTATATTCATGGTTATGGTAGCTTAAGAATGTAGTTCAGGGTTTATCGGAGTTGAGGTATCTTAGGCTTTTGAATCTCTTTTTTGGCATGATTTTCATTAATCGAACTCTCATTGTCGTCATGCAGGTGACTGTTTGTAGAAGCTGAAAATTTATGTTTTAAATCTTGTTGTTTGGGGGCTATTGGGTTGTGGTTTTTACCTCATATATTGATACCGTGTATTCGGGCGTAGATTAATCGTTGAAGTGAGTTGGCGGGGGCGATGGCGTGTCGAATGGTGTGTGGTGACATTGGATGTATGGCCTTAATTGTGTACTTGGGGATGTATTGTTGTTTTAGGTACATGTGTGTATGTTCACCTAGTATTAGACAGTTGATAGCTGAGAATGGAGTAATGATAGGTAAAACCGGGATGCGTAATAGACTCATGTCAGTGACGAGATTTGTCGGGTAGTTGTGTATTGAATTTGTTAGTTAGTTGTGGTTTCTTGACTCATGTTGTTGGTTGTTTTGTGAATCTAGGAATTGTTGGGTTGAATGTGGAATTTTATAATTGGTGGTTTGATAAGTATTTGGGTGGGTGACAACTAGTTCACTAGACACGTGTCGGCAGTTGAGATCATCTTGTGGGCGAACTTGGATTGTTATTGGAAAATTGGAATAGATTTGGATAAATTATATATGCGTTGATTGGTTTGATTGATGTCAAGTATAGTGTCTCTTAGGTTGCTTATGAAGTTTGGGATAGACTCATTAGGATTGAGATTCTTATGTTGATTTATGACACGTCGGTAGACGAGTGAATGCATGAAACTACTTTGTTGTGATAATCAGTAGTTAGATGGTGTAAGTATAGGATGTTTTGTACTTATAGTATTCTATGTGTAATTATTAGTTGAAATTATATGACATATAGTGCCTTGAGGCTTATCCACGATCTACCTAAAGAACTAGAGTATTAAGACTACGGGTGAGCCAGGATGTGGTCATGTGAATTTACCAACCATTGTGCGAGAGTTGTTCCGGCTTGGTTAGAACTTTTGGGTATGAATCGATGATATAACACAAAGTTGTTCCAACATGGTTAGACTTGGGAATGGGGTATTACGTGGCGAGTTGTTGAGTCGACTTACTGATTATGGTGATATATATATATATTGCAATTCTTGTTTGCAACGCTTGGAGATTTTATGAATGTGTTACTATTGATGTCTTTTGTATTCCCTGTTATTATCACTGTATATCTATTGATTTGTAATGTATCTTATTACATCATTTTTGTTTTACTACCTAAAATTTTCATATTACATGCGACACCCTAGTTAAGGATCTTTGCATTCATCATCTGCGAGTGTTGATCGCGGAGCCAGGTGAGTTCATGTTCAAATTGAGTGGAGTTCCAAGCTGAGTTGGTAGCTCCAAGTCTTTCAGAATTGCAAATTGTTGATCTTATGGGTAGTTAGAGATTCTATCTCAAATAGTTAATTACTTGATATGTTTTTATGGAAGACATGTTTCTTTAAGGTTATGGTAGTATTATTGTAGGCACAGGGAGAGGCCCTCTTGTGGGTTATTTTCCATTTTAAGGCCTCGTCGGCCTATTGTTTATCTTTGGTTGGTCTGTGGACCAGCTTCCGTCATATTTGTCGCTTACTCGATTTTATATTTTGTGATGCCAAACCTCATCGAATTCTTTCCCAGTGTAGTTAGCTTATGGCGGGGTATGCTCGATCGAGACAGAGAGTGTAGGATGCTAGTCACGCCTCCTCAGAATTTAGGCTGCCCAGTAAACCTATGCTCAATCAAGCAAAACAAGTTCCACCAATAAGGTGACATATTTGGAGGTCAAGCGCAGAAGGGATAAGATAACTCATCTTAACCTAACATTTCAAACCAAGCTACTTGTCTTCTACAATCATTGTAGGTGTGGTGAAAAGCAATAACATAACATAAAACAATACAGAGACTTGACTATAGGATTTTAGATTACTAAACAAGTTTAGATAAATTAAAAGGTTCTAGACTCAAATATAGGTATAAAGAAGATTAATCATTAAATATCCAAGTTTTGTTTATCTTATACTTAGCCATCTCCCATATAGAACTTTTGAAGATCAGGATAAGTTAATATTAATTTATGATTTTTAAGTCTCGATCATAAAGGAATTTCAAAGCCCCAAATACATCAAAATAAAGACCCAGACAAAATGGTAAGAAATAGTCATTTAAGTTTGAATAAAAGCTAAATAAGCTACTAAATCATGCATCTTGCAATGAATTCAAACACGCAAAATTTAACTAAAACGAGATTTTTAAAACTTTGTTGAAGCTACGGAAAAATTAACCATACCACGTCTAACTAAACATGATATTAAACATGATTTGATAAAAGTATGAAACATAAGAAAAGGACAGAGAGGATTACTGTTAGGCTGTCACGGATGACTACCACGCAAGTGCACGTGGTCGAACAAGTAGTAAGTGGCTCAAGTAAGCCAAGTATCGATCCACAGTTTGGACTACGAGGGTAAAATCTCCTCAAGTGTCATTCTTGTAACTTTCTAAAATGCAGACAAGAGTGTAAAGAAAAGTTTTATATTTTGTGAATATTTTATACTAAGGGTAAAATAATTATGCAAGTGATCTGATTATGGAATGTGAGCATCAAGACCAAAAGCGAACATGTAAAGAAATTTAATATCGATATACATGGTTTATCTTTCTCAGGTTCTAGTGAAACTTATGCCTATGGTTAAAACTCTCGTATTTAACCCAACTTAAGAATCATGAACCTTCCACCTACATTTACGTGAAGAGAAGAAATTTGTATTCTATGCATACAAAACCGATTCCACACTTGGCCATCTGACTTTGGGTATATTTCTACTCTGAAGGTAAATCAATTTTCAATTTTCCCAAACTGAAAGATGTTCTATTAAGGAATTCCCACCTTTCCGAGTTTCGTGCCCTCTCGAGGTGGCTTAGGACTTTAGTTTGTTAACATTGGCCGGAGATATTAATGCGGTAAGAACAAGAATTAAATAGAACAACCATAGAAGAAAAGATGAAACAACCATTTCAATGCTCAATTACATTTCTGGCTTCGTGGTTCCTAACCTCAATAAAAGAAGTAAATTAGCCAACTCTCATTTGTGGATTTGAACATCGTTAAATGAGTGTAAATCTTACAAACAATTGAAGGAAGAAGAAAGGGATAGAAAACTAACAAAATTTTTTGTCCTCTCATTGCATAACCTGGGTCTTGCTCCACCAAGTCAAAAATGGTAAAAATGAACCCTGATATTTCTATTTATGCGGGAGAATTTTCAGGAATAACAACAGTGTCACACGGAGTGCACATCAGCAGAACCTTGCCTCCGTGACACGGTGCTAGCCAGGCTCTGGAAATTTAGCCGTCCGGTGGTACCCCAACGTGGCACGGCATGCAAAGCGGAGCATGCCCACCGTGCCACAGTGCAAACGCGCACCTTAACTGGAATGTCAAGATCCAGTGGTGCTTGATGCCACGGCTCGATCGCGGACCTTCTCCGGAAATTCTTGAAATTATATCTCCCGGACAGAATGCATCCGCGATGGCAGCGTGTCACGGCTCCATCGCCGGAGCCTTTCTATTTCTTGCTTCTCGGTTGCTTCCTTGCTCGCTCCACGAGTCCGTCTCCCAGATTCCTCCCAACATGCTGTCATTTAGCTCCATAAAAAGTATGTTTTTCTTTATAAAACAACGTAATCATGTTGGTTAGTATAAATTCCCACTTCCCTACAATTTACATAGAATGTACTAATATTGTTGGATAAACAAGGCAAAACCGATGCATTTGAGTATCACTTGGGCATATAAATATGCCCCGAGATACTCTCTTGCTTAAATCTTGTTGGTACTCGAACAATCCTCCTATACCTGTTCTGGTGGCATCCATGTGGCTGCTTTATTCGACAATCCGAGCTACGGTTACATTGACTATTTACATACAAATCATCAAGAAAACATGCACGGCATCATCATTACACTGATATCAAACATATCAAGACCACCTAGACATCACAAATGGACTCGATATTGGCAAACTCATACACATTAGTGACTAAGATGTCCAACACGAATTTATTCTTTCGTCCAACATGTGCCCTCACACATAAGAGAGTTTCCCTATTTTAATCACATGAAGTCTACAACAATTCATGTCGGGGTCTAGACACACACAATTTCACTCACTCTCCCAACGAATTCACATGCATTGTGTCATGAACCATAAGCTTGCCTCTAGTGTTTTACTCCACTAATATAAGGACGCGTGAAGCAAGATCACGTAGGACTTAACGGGTTATGTCGCAAGCTGGAACTAGTATATACTAGGCTAACCAATAATAACAACTAGCATCCTTAAGCTCTTTTTCCGTACATCCCAACATATTACGGGCATAAGTTATTTCTTCCTCCTCCCAACCTTGGAGTCTTTCTTAATTACAATTTTTTTTTCAACTCCTTTACATAACTACCAGACCAAACAACAAAGATTTGTTAAGCACTTTATTTTCTTTACATCGGCAAGTGCACCTTTGACTCTTTTTCTTTCTTTCCATCACTTTCCTTGTTCCTCTCTTTATTTTCTTTTCTGTCATTTCACTTCGCGCTTTGCTTTGTGGAAAAATTATTTTTCTTGAGCGCTTAAGAGCTTCGGATTAGGTTTACGGACAATGAAAAGAAAGGGTTAAGCTTTAGTTTTTTTTTTACACCTTTTTGACAAAAGAAAAAATAGGCTAAAGGCTCAATGGGGTAACTAGGATTTAATCTTCAAGGTTGGGTATTTATAAAAAAAAAACTTTAGGCTAAACAAAAGAGAAAGCATACATCCTTTCCCACTCACGCTTCCTTCATTTCGTTTTGTATACACACCGAGGGAAAGTTCTAGACACTTCACAATAACATGGACTAAACAAACCTCACTATACACTCATTGCACATGCTCAACTCAAGACATATTCACGAGACTCTTTAATCGGCTAATTACAAAAATTCAATTAAGCCTGATCACACCGAATGGAGTGTGGCCTAAGTGTCTCACATATGTACAAAAATTTACATGCTTTCCAACGAATCATCTTTGCAATATAAACATTATGTAAAACATGCAACCAGGATTTAGTAGCCATGGGTAGCAACATGCATGAGATACAACCAAACAAAACAAAAAATTGAAAATAAAACTACTCCTATGTTTGCATTTCCCTTAAGACGGTAGGTCATCCATCCCATCATAGGGAACGGTCACTATTTACGACTTCGGTTCAATGGGACTCTTCGGCAAAGAACCGAAAACAAACTCAGAGAAACCCAACAATAAAAATAGTTAACGAAAAATTTTAAAAAATATCGATAATTTCGATAAAACTATTTACACACTTTAATATGACATTCAACGACACACACAGCTTCACAAGAATATTTACAATATGAACATACACACAAAAAGCAGGGGTCACAATATTTTCAAACACGACAACAGAACATGCAATTACATACACAGCAAGACAAAAATCGGCACCACCTAACTACTCCCCACCCCACACTTAAAGAGAACACTTTGTCCCCGGTGTTCCTTACAATGCAAAACACAAAGGTGGGTGGTGAAACTCCACAATCCGATCAAAGTATTCACTTCTTCATCGGGTGCTGCTGCCTCGTCTCCCATGTTTGAATCTCCCCCGTCGTCCTCCTCAGGCTCAACGTCGGAATCCCTCGCTGACGTGTCTCGTCAATGGGGACATCATCATCCACGGGCTCCATAAAAGTTGGGCCCACACGACATAGCGCCCTGGCATTTTCACCAAAGGGTAGTCTAGGTCGAGAGCGCATTCACTCTCCTCGTTGTGGTCTTCCGCCTGTATCAGCTGAACATAAAACCAAAGCTATGCAAATACTACATTTTGCCGATGTCTGACGGCAATACAACAAACAGCAAACTGACAACAAAGTGTTTCAGGATTTGATCTTTGACATCTTTCTCTTAAAGGATGTAGCTCTGGGCCTCACTGCTATGGAGTTTCAGAGGAGATTGCTTCCATGAACCATTTGTGTGTTTAAACAGGCTCTCTTCATAGGATATGATCACCGCCCCCTACATTTATCTCCAGCCCTTTCATCAGGGCATACACCAGGCATACGCGATCCTGGGGTGACATCTTGTCATGTGCCCCAGGAATCAAGCGGGAGCAAACAATCTTGACGGATCACAGCTGCCATTCATCAACTGATGGGCAATGTCTGATAGAGTAGCCTCTCTCCTTATACTGCTCCAGCGTGCCGTCTGACAGGGCTCCACATAATTATGCGTCGATATCCATGGGGTGGAGTGATATTAATCTTAGGAGTACATGGGCATCAGAGTTCTGCGCCCGGTATGGCATTTAAGTGATGAGGCTCAAGTGTGACAATCGGCCCCTTATCTTAATGGTGTGACTACGGAGTCGTCAGGGTTTCCAATTTGCATAGAGATTCCCGAATCAAGTCTGATTGCACTCCTTGGGCTCGTCGAAAATGAAGCGCGCCACACGGTGTCAATCCGTTGTACAATGCGGGGGAACTCACGTGCCAATGGGTCCCTGCAATATGCTCCTCGAGGGAAGTACTTGTTCTCCTTGTGCTTCATTGTGCCACTTCTTCCCTTCCTCACCCATCGGGTTCCATGTGGCCGGCGCGTGGAACGCTGGTCTTCTTTGGGGCTATTGTTCCCGAGTCTTAACCTCTTTCGCCACGGCGCGTGTAGATGCGCCCTTTCCGCTGTCTTGCACGCTTGCCATTGTTTCCTCATTTTCTCCTTTGCACTCCCTTGCATTTTCCTCGATCGGCTTTGAAATATATCTTATACGAAATCGGTTAGAATCCCAAGGTTTGAAGAACACAATATTTTATTTTTTTTGTTTTTTTAATTATTAATTATTGAATTTTATGAAGTTTTCTCTTTTTTTTCTTTTTCGAATAATTTTAAATTATAAAATTAAAAACAAAAATTCACCGGTTGCCTCCCAGGTGCGGCGCTGGTTTCTGCAAGTCGCGGCTCGACGTCGTTAAGCTCATTTCGCCCCTAGGGTGACGGACGTTTTCTCACGACTCCGTCCTGACCCTTGTCAAGCTTACCCTTTTTGTCGAGGGTCGTCCCTGTCTGGAGACTCCAGCGCCGGAGCAGCCGACTTGCTCAAACACGTTGACCAGATAAGAGTTCCTCATACAGTAGGAGCTTGGTGGCCTTGTACACATCGAACACCTCCACCTTATCATGTGCTTCACATCGTGAGCGCCACACAACTACGTCTATCAGCAGCTTTTCGGTAGCCAAGAAAGGCCGTCCCAAAATAAATGGGACTTAGTAGTCTGGTTCAAGTCCGGCCACTACAAAATCTCACAGGGAAGATCAAGGAGCTGACACACCGGCCACGTCCTCCACAATTCCATCTGGTCTTGCCAAAGAGCGATGCATGGCTGCAAGATCACTGTTGTTGGTCTAGGCTCCCTAGCCCCGACTTCTTGAATCTGAGGTCGGCATCAAGTTAATGCTCGCTCCCAAATCACATAATCCGTGAGCTCGGATACTGCGCGATTTTTAGTTAAATTGTGTGAAGCTCGGGGTCTTTGAGATTTGTAGGCAATCGGTTTGTATCCGGGAAGTGCACTCCTCCGTAAACCATCGTGGCATACTCGGTAAGCTGCTTTTGTTGGCCACGATGTCCTTTATGTACTTTGCGTACTTAAGAGGCACTCCGCAAAACATCAACAAGAGGTAAGTTAATGTGTACTGTTTAAGAACCTCCATGAACTTTTTGAAACACGCCTCCTCCTTGTGTTTCTTTAATCGTTGAGGAACGGGGTGGAGATGCTACGGTTTCGGCATCCTTGGCTTCCCCCTCTCATTTGCTCCCTAGTTCCCTTTACTCCCATTGGTGGTCTTTACGGTTCCCACCTCGCCCCATTTTAAACCACCTCGTGGTCTTGCATTTGCTTGGGGTTGGGAGTCTGTATGCTGGAAGTCCTCCTCCCCAGGCCTGGTGTTTGGGCTCCGACCAGCCCTGGCTTGATACTCGGCGCCTTGGTAGCTAGCGATTATTCTTGACCTCATTGCCAATTTAACATAGTCGAACGGCAATATGAGCTTGGTTAGCTATCAACGTCTTGAACATCTCCCTCAGCGGCGGGTGATGGTGGGTGGAGGAGGGGCATTGTTGTTTCTATCGTAGTGATAGTTTTGTGGCCCCTCTTTGATTCCTACACTTTTGACTCGAACTCTGTCACGATGGTTATTGCTACCCCAAGAGAAATTGGATGATTCCTCCAGGTTAAATTGTGGCCACATTCCCACTTTTGTTTGGTGATTGTTCTTTGTGCATTACAGACAAAGTTCACCGAGTGAGGATTTGCTCCACAACACTTTCAGCTTAGTGTTCATTGCTTCCGCACACTTCACACCAAATACATTTGCATTCAGGGCTTGGGGCCGACTCAAGCTCATGTTACCAAGTGGGTGTTGAGTTGATTACATAAGGCGGCTATCCGATGCGGCGATTGCGCAAGCCCATCCACTTCCAAGACTCCGAGCTGCTTTTTCCCTTGCTCTTCCCTTAGAAGAGAGTCCACATTCCCACTCCAGGATTTCCTCGAAATACGACTAAGCAAATATGACTCCTCATAGTCTTTTCTAATGCTTGTCCCAGTGAGAGTCCGGCAAGATTTTTGTGTGGGGTTCCAAACATTCTATAAAAGTGTGCACCGGCACATCATTGGATTGATGGTGATGAGGACAATCCCTTGACGGCGATTTGAATCTCTCCCAAGCCAAATCTGGAATTATATGAACTTCTCTTTGTTTAAAAACTTAGAATTTGACTTCTAGGTCTTATATTGTTTTACCGGAAGGAAAGGAGCCGGATCAAGAACTTCTTTGCAAGATCATCCCATGTGGTTATAGAGTTGGTGAAACCGGCTCTCAGCCACCTTTTGGCTTCTCCCAAAAGTGAAAATGGAGCAGTGTAAACTCGACGCGAATGCATTTGACACTCCGGTAGGGAATGTAAGTGTCACTTATCTCCAAAAAGGTTTGAAGATGTTGTTGTGGATCCTCGTGAGGGAGACACGTGAGCTTGCCAGCTTGTGTGCGGCAATTTGCACCATGTTACATTTAAGCTGAACCTCCCTCCTGGCTGGAGTTTAGAGATACTAGACGTGCATTGCTAGCATGTGGGATTGCCACATCGCTTGAACCAGCCTAGCTATCCTTTACTCCCAGGCACTGTACTGCCCGCAGAGTAGTGGACCTGTGGTTGCTCCATGATTGTTTGTCAGAGCCTTCTGCAGTTTCAACCTCGGCTTCTCTCCGTTGACGATGGAATTGTCTTTCGCTCCTAGGATTGATCCACCAACTCTTTGTCTCTTGCAGTGTTCAACGAATCTGTTATCACCAAAATACAGGCTAAGACCAAGTTGTCAACAATTAAATAAGAAATAGCAAACTAACACTACGAAAAATTTATAATTTCACCAGTACTGGGTCCACATAGCGGCAAAACTTGTTGGTATGCGGATGACTACACGCAAGTGCATTAATTCGAACAAAGTAGTAAGTGGCTCAAATGAAGCTGATATCAGCCTACGAGGAAATTTGGACACGGGGTAAAATCTCCTCAGTGTCAATTCTTTGTAACTCTAAAAATGCAATTAGTGTAAAGAAAAGTTTTCATATTTTTGTAGACTATTTTATACTAAGGTAAAATATTCATACAGTGATCTGAACTATGAATGTGAACATGCTGAGGCTAAAATGAACATGTAAAGAAATTAAATATCGATATACATGGTTTATCTTTTTTTCTCAGGTTGCTAGTCGAACTTATGCCTATGGATAAAACTCTCGTATTTACTTAACTTAGAATGTGAACCTTCACTACATTTTTGTAGTAAGAGAAGAAATTCATGTTCTAGCCAGCACAAAACCGATTCCACCTTGACTAATACAACTTTCAAGGTATATTTCTATCACGAAGGTAAATCATTTAAATTTTCCAAAACTAAGGAAAAGATCATATCCTAAGCCCAATTCCACAACTTTGGATTGTTGCCCTCTCGGGTGAAAGCGGACTTTTTTCAGTTACATTGGCAATGGCGAATCTGTCGGTAAAACAAGTCAATGAACAAGCATAGAAGAAAAGATGAAACAGCCAAATAATCAACAATTCACATTTCAATACAATGATTCTAACTACCAATAGAAAGTAGAATTAGCCACTCATTTTGTGGATTGAACATCGTGTCAAATTGTAAATCATGGCCTAAACAATTGAAGGAAAGAAAGAAAGGGATGAAGAAGCCTAATTTCGTCCTCTCAGCTACTTGTAACCGCGTTCTTACTCCTAGTCAGAAATAATTAAAAATGAACTTAAGTGTTTTATTTATACTTAGTGGAAATTTTCTAGGAATAACAAGCAACGTGTCCGCCGGAGTGCATCGCGAACCTTTGCCTCCGTGACACGGTCTGCCTGGAGGCTCTCTGAAGGTGTGGCGTCGAGGTAATTGCCCTAGCATTGACACGGCATGCAACGCGGGCATACTTGGCGTGCCACGGTGCAACGCGCACCTAATTTTGGAATGTCAAGATCCGAGGAAATTGAATTCCAACGTGCCACGGCTCGATCGCGGACCTTCTCACGAAAATTCTTGAAATTATATCTCCCGGACCAGAATGCAACCGCGATGGCAGCGTGTCACGGCTCCCATGGAGCCTCTCTTCTTGCTTCTCCATTGCTTCCTTGCCAGCTCCTGGGTCCATCTCCGATTCCTCCCAACATGCATCTTAGCTCCACTTCAAAAGTATGTTTTCTGCCAAAACAACGCTAATCATGTTGGTTAGTATATCACACTTCCCTACAATTTTACATGAGAATGTACAATTAACGATAGATAAAAAAGACAAAACGACGTATTCCCTACAATTTACATGAGAATGTACTAACATTGTTGGATAAACAAGGCAAAACTGATGCATTTGAGTATCACTTGGGCATATAAATATGCCCCAGATCAATTACCATATTTGGAGCAGTGAACTGGGTGTGTTGAGATTTGAAGAATCACCTTTCAACATTCGAATTCTTCCATTCAAATGAATTTTTTTTAATCCGAGAACAAAGAAACAAAGGGACAAATTACAAATTTGAATCTTGAAACTTTATGGATCTTTTTCTCAAATCGTCTTTTTTTAACAATTTCTATTCTTCGATTGAGATTTTTTATTATTATTATGAGTCTAAAGACTCATATTTATAGCTAGAAATAAATTAATTCAATGAATTTGTATATTAAATTTTGAAAATGAAAATAAAAGAGAGAGAGACCATTTTCAAAACAGGGAAATCCAAAAAAAAAAAGAATGACACTTCACCTCTCTTTGACTCAGAAGAGTCATTTGGTGAAGACGAACCAGAAGAATAAGCTTTCACCCGTTGAGCTTTGGGAGAAGAATCCATCAAGGACCTTTGGTCTCTCGAATGCCACCTTTTTGGGCTCATTCTGAGCTTCTGCTCTCATGGAGAAGGAGGAGTATGAATGGTGAGAGAGAGGTGAGGTGAGAGGTGAATAGAGAAAAGTGAAAGCGGAGTTGATGGGTGAAGCAGAGAAGGTACAAGAAAGAATATCTTCTTTATAAAAAAAGGTATGGGGATGAAGAGGAGAGGTGAGGGAGACGCATGTGGTCCTCCTTTGTTAGCCTAGGGTTTCTAGGAGAGTGGTGATGGAGAAGAGAGAAGAAAGGTGTAGGGTGGCGATGTGAAGTGAAATGAAAGAGGAAAAGATATTAGGGTCTGATAAAGTTGGTGAATGTATCTGGGTCATTTGATCAAAGGGATCAATGGCTAAGATTAGCTCAAAGAAGCACAATTCACATGATGCCTATGCGACACACACAGATTGGTTGATCCAATGTCTTTGAAAAAACTAGACCAAAAAGTATTGGGCCGAGACTTTGCAAAAATGACAAATTCTTTAAAATTTCAACTGATTTTATTTAAAATATAGTCAAAAAATATTACAATATCAACCCAATAATTGAAACTAAGCCCAAGACCTAAATGCTAAAATTCAAATATTTTTTAAATAAATTTAAGACAAATTAATTATTGAGGCAATTAATTAGACTTCTTGACTCTAACAAAAATAAAATATTTATTTTACGTATGGACTAACTATATTATTTAAAACCATAAGAACTTAATTCAAAAACTGATTTTCTCATAAATTGGTTACTAATTGAAACGCATGAAATATATATAATTGATACATAATTAATTTACACAAATATAATTGACCTCGAAATTACGTAAAATCATTATAGGTAAATGGAAAAATAATACTAAAACAACTTTCAAAGAATGTTATAGAAAAAAATACTTATTTCATGTTATTAATAATTCAAAAGGCTTGACTAATTAATTAAAATTTAGGAAATTAAAATTGAATGTCAACAATTAATCATAAAATCTTTCCTCCCTCTAATCAATACGGGGCAAAGCACCTTTGTAGGAGGAACCTTGTTCAAATTTTCATTTCTCCCTATTTCATTTAAAGTGACAATTTCACTTAATTTTCTTTTGAAAAACTTGTTGGTCGTGAAATAAATCAAAACCAAAAACGAAAAAAAAAAACATAAATCACCATCACGAATGATTATGGTTTACTCACCTTCGTAGAATCACTACAAAAAATCTAGAATTAGATATAAATTTTATCGTTAATTCATCATTAAATTGCTTGTAAGTAACAGAATCTTTTAATAATCCGCTGCCTAAAAAAGAATAGCGACCTATTTTGATTTAGCTATAGAATTTGTTTGTCGCTAATTTCTATATTTTGAATCTAGTTTATGAACTCGAACAAGAATAAAAAATGACACAGTTATACTAGTAGAAGAATCAACATAGAGCAGTAAATGGTGAATCAAAAGCATCATAAGATCCACATATCATACCCCTAAGAGCAAGTATTAGAAAATGGGGAAAAGAGCCAAAAATATCTCTCTAATTTTGTTTATTAGCTAATTTTGTCTCTCGTTATACTATAGGGCCAATTATATCCCCGTTGTTAATAAAGTAAATAAAAATACACTTATTTTTAATGATTTTTTCACCATGGCAATTTAAAAGCCACATGGCTTGACATTCGGGTGAAGTGAATGCCATGTGGCATGCCATCTCAACACC
>JACEIK010001857.1:216028-239878 GCA_018107945.1 Datura stramonium
AATATTAAAGATAGAAAAGAATAAAAGAAGAATATTTTTTTTAGAATAATTTAAAATAGTGGGTTAGAATTGATTTGCTCTAAATTTGTGCAACACCATTTTATACTTCAAATTTGAAGTTTGAAGCCAAAAATGAAGTTATGAATTGGAGATGTCCTGAGCCTCGATCTTTGAACTTGGGCCTGAGAATTATATATGAAAATTTGCTTAACAAATAGATCATTATTTTACCATTCTCCAGCAATACCACTATGTCCACGAAGAACAACATAATTTCGCCGAAGAACTTTGTCGTTGCCTTAAGATTGAACCAAACATTTGTTATTTTTTTAAAGTGGAATCATTACCCAATTTGTGTGTAGAAAATCAGTAGATCTCTAATGTTGAAGCAAACCACTAACAACTATCTTAAAAATGGTATATCAATAACTAGTGAAAAAAACATGGGCTCAAAAATCTTTTTTTAAAGCTTAAAAGCTTCTTCTTTTTTTGAATTATTTGGAACTAATAGGAAAGATAATGGTGAAATTAAGAGGTTCTGACAGGTTCTTGTAGAAAGAAGAGAGAGGACGGTGGGTTGATAATAGGGTATAGAAAATAGAATTATTTTTTTTACTGAAAACTTATGTTTTATATATTATTATGGGATCAGATACCGCATGTCTTAATTTAATTTGTCATTTTTCCACGTCATCGACAAGTGCATTACACACACATTATATATTTGGCTTACTATATAAAAAGTATTAAATTGACATTGTTGAACCCTAATACAACCATACAGGTATTTAAGTGGTACAAATCTTAATTAAGATGTCCAAGTGAAAAATAATGTCAACTTTAGATATCTCCCAGTGAGTTCAACCTGCAAGAAAGCTAAAATCATTGTCATACAAAAAGTAGTGGAAGGAGGTTTCAGAATTCGCCACTGATTGAGAAAGAGACATCTAAGCTTGTTGATGCTACTGTCACTTCTTCCTCTGTGATGTTTTCTCATTCAAAATACATCATCACACACCATTATCCCAATTTAAAGCATAATTTGAGCTGAAATCTAAAATTACAATTTGATTTGGGAATGCCTTGGAGGTGAAGTTTTTGGATCTTAATGTTGTTGGGATTGAGAATTGATAATGTTGAGGAGTAGAGCTAAGCAACACTATAGAATAAAGAAAGACATCTCAACATAAGGAAGAGGAAGCAGTTAAATCAGTTAGAGTTGTTAGAAGTTAGTTAAAAACAGTTTCGGTAGTTAACTGTTTCTAGTGTATTAATCCAAAGATACTTCCTCTATGTATTTGGCTATATATATCTCTGTATATAGAAGCAGAGGAAGTATGTTGTATGATAAACACTTTTATACAAACTACAATCTATCTTCTTAAAGCTTACTTCCTTCTTATTCTTCCTCTTCATCATCTCTTCTAAGATCATCTAAGATCTCATCTAGTTTTCTTCCATTTCTATCATTCTTGATCTATTATCATAACTCTCAACTTGGTATCAAAGCCACGACAGGCTTAACTCACTAAGTGTTCAAGATTATGCAGTTTCAAGATTGTTGAAAGATCAAGCGTTTAAGTATCTGGAACAATGGCATCTGGTTTGAACAATGGTGGAGTTTCAGTAAATGGTGGAGTTCCAGTTGCTGGAACTACTGCAAACATCAACAATGAAAATCAACCTTCCCCAGCAACTTCAATTTTCCAAGCCCCTATGAATCACAATCACCCGCTGTACTTGTCATCAACTGATGTAAGTGGCATGACTATAATCTCTTTCCAACTAAAAGGCAGTGAAAACTATGTGATTTGGGGAAAGTCAACGAGAATAGCTCTGTTGGGGAGGAATAAACTGCGATTTGTGGATGGTACATGGAAGAAAGAATATTTTCCAATAGAACTATGGAATCAGTGGGAGAGAGTGAATGTCATTGTGTTGTCATGGTTGATGAATTCAGTGGCTAGCAATCTCATTGGAGGGGTGATGTTTGCCTCAAATGCCCATTCTGTTTGGAAAGATCTGAAAGAAAGATTTGACAAGATTGATGCCTCAAGAACATTCAATCTGCACCAAGAAATAGCCACAATTACTCAAGGTGTGCAGTCTGTGGCTATGTATTATTCAAAGTTAAAAGATCTCTGGGATGAGTTTGAGTCTATGGTGCCTTCTCCTGCCTGTAATTTTGAAAAATCAAGAGATTTCTTGATATACTTGCAGAGGCAAAAACTGTACTAGTTTCTAGTAGGCCTTAATGACACACAGGCTAGGATCCAAGTTCTACTCATGAATCCACTGCCTGGAGTTAATCAAGAATATGCTATGATCAATAGTGATGAAAGTCAAAAAGCTATAGCACAAGCAAGCAGTGTCACAGGGATGTTAGGGACTGCTCCCAGTCTGAGTGATGGAATGGCTATGTATACTAGAACAGGATATTGTAAAGGAAAGAGAGGGTACAATCCTAACTACAATCCCAATGCTATATGTGATCACTGCAAGATGAAGGGATATTACAAAAAAAATTGCTACAAACTAGTAGGTTACCCACCTATCATCCAAAATACAATGAAAGAACAGGGGATGCTAGAGATGGCAGAAGTCAGGACATGGGGTACAAACAAAGAAAGATTGGACATAGTGCTTACAATGTCATGAGTGATGAGTGGAGCAGGTCTCAAATTCAACCACAGATGGGGCAAAGCAATTATCAGCAAGGACCAGTTCACACTCAGACCATAATTGACACAAGTGTTGAAACAAGTCATACTGTGATACCTCCTCCTAGATTCACTCAAGAGCAGTATGATTAGATCTGTAAAATGATAGAGCAGAATCAAGGTGGTTCAGTAACAGATTCAGCCAATGTGAAAGGTAACAGTAAAGTCATGTTGGTCAATAAAATGCCACCACCAGAATGGATTATTGACACAGGAGCAACTAATCACATGGTTGTTGATATTGAGTTACTGAATAAAGCCACTTTGGTGAAGTTTGATATTCCTAAGAAAGTGTTTTTACCTAATGGAGAAATATCACATGTAACACACACTGGCATAAGTAGAATTTCTCCCTACAGCACTTTACAAAATATTTTTCATATCCCTCAGTTCAAGTATAACTTACTATTAGTGTCTAAAGCAACTAGACAATTACAATGTTCTGCTACCTTTTTTTCTAATTTCTGTGTTTTTCAGGATCTTTACAATGGAAAGGTGAAGGAGATTGGTAAAGAAAAGGATGGACTTTACTTCTTGATGAGCAAACATCTGTCGGGACATAAGAGAGCAGGATGTTGTTTAGTTAGCTTTGATAAGACTAATATTGAAATCTGGCATAGAAGGCTAGGACATGTTTCTTCAAAAATTTTACTTCAGTTGTTTCCTAATCATAAGTTTAGCATTGCTGATATAGTGAATAAGTGCACTGTTTGTCCTGAAGCTAAACAAACTAGATTACCTTTTCCAACTAGTACTATTGTAAGTATCAAGTCTTTTGAGCTAGTACATATGGATTTGTGGGTACCTTATAGAGTGAATACATATGATGGTTACAAGTCCTTTTTATCTATTTTTGATGATTTTTCCAGAATAAGTTGGATATTTTTGCTTAAGTTGAAGTCTGATGTCATTGTAGCGTTAAAACAGTTTTTGTCTTATGTTAAAACTCAGTATGATGCATGTGTAAAAACATTAAGAACTGATAATGGCACTGAGTTCATAAATCTTATATGTACTGAGTTTTTCAATAACTTAGGAATAAAACATTAGACTTCCTGTTCCTATACACCCTAGCAAAATGGAGTGGCTGAGAGGATGCATAGACATATATTAGAATTAACTAGAGCTATTAGATTTCAAGCTAACATTCCTTTAAAATACTGGGGGCATTGTGTGCAAGCAGCTACCTACTTGGTTAATAGTCTTCCTTCAACTGTTCTAAACAATATAAGTCCTTATGAGAAACTACATGGTAGAGCACCTTCACTTCAACATCTTAGAATTTTAGGATGTCTGTGTTGTGCAAAAATTGTGCAGCAATAAGATAATTAGCATCTAGAGCTAGACATGCTATACACATGGGATATTCTGAGACAAAGAAAGGGTACATATTACTTGATCTAACTGGAAAACTTTCTTTGTAAATAGGGATGTTATATTCAAAGAAGATGTGTTCCTATTCAAGGATGGTTAGTGGTCAAATTCACAGCCTATGTTCATCTCTCAACTATGCAATTGCTTGGAGGAGGATGTGTGTCCAATAATAGCAGACACTGAAAACACACAAACCTCTGAAAACTCACCAGATATCCATCAGGACTCAAAAGTCAACAATATACTAGACAATAAGCAATCAGTTGTTGATACCACTATGCAGGAAACTGTGATTCAAAGAAAATCCAGTAGAGGAAGACATCCACCAGGATGGATGAAAGACTTTGTATCACTTAATGTGCATGAAAATATACCTTATGCACTAGATGATTATATCTCCTATGATAACCTATCTAACAAATATCAAAGTTATTTAGCTGCTTTCTCTAATATTGTTGAACCTACTTCTTATGCAGAGGCTATCAAGGATCCAAGATGTATAGAAGCCATGCAAACTGAAGTAGCAGCATTGGAAAGCAATAATACCTGGCAAATAGTTACTCTTCCTCAAGGAAAAAGGCCAATTGGTTGCAAGTGGATATTCAAGGTGAAATACAAGGCTTCAGGTGAAGTAGAAAGATTTAAAGCAATACTTGTTGCAAAAGGATACAATCAAAAGGAATGAATAGATTATCAAGAGACATTTAGTCCAGTGGTGAAGATGGTCACTCTTAGAACTATCTTAGCACTGGCAGCAGCAAGACATTGGCATATACATCAAATGGATGTATTCAATGCATTCTTACAAGGAGATCTTGAGGATGAAATATACATGGATCTACCACAAGGATTTCAGAGTCAGGGGAAGCATAAAGTGTGTAGATTCTCAAAATCCTTGTATGGATTGAAACAAGCCCCTAGGAAATGGAATGCTAAGTTGTCCAAGGCTCTTATTGACTGTGGTTTTAGACAAAGTCAATATGATCATTCTCTGTACATCAGGAACACAAATAATGGAGTAATTATAATCCTAGTATATGTTGATGATATACTAATCACAAGAGACAAGTTGGAACAGATTGAAGATACCAAGACAGCTCTGCATAAAGCTTTTAAGATCAAAGATCTAGGTGAGCTTAGGTATTTCTTGGGGATTGAGTTTGCAAGATCACAAGAAGGTATAGTTATGCATCAAAGGAAATATGCTCTAGAGTTAATATCTGATATTGGACCTAGTGCAGCAAAGCCAGTAGCTACGCCTATGGAAATTACTTCAAAACTAACTACAAGGGAGTATGATGAACATGTCAAAGAGTTAGCAGATCCTAGAGATGAAGAACTGGCAAATTAGAGTGCATATCAGAGACTTATAGGAAAGCTATTATATCTTACAGTAACAAGGCCAGACATAGCCTATAGTGTTCAAACACTAAGTCAATTTCTACAAAGACCAAAGAAGTCTCACCTAGAAGTAGCACTAAGAATCATCAGATACATTAAGAACAAGTCAGGTCAAGGATTACTATTGTCCAACAAGAAAAAAGATGTTCTAACAGCCTATTGTAATGCAGATTGGGCCTCCTGGCTTTTTCAAGAAAGTCTGTTACAGGATTTGCTATTAAGCTAGAAGATTCTCTAGTTTCATGGAAATAAAAGAAAACAATCTACTGTTTCTAGAAGTTCAGCTGAAGCTGAATATAGAAGCTTAGCATCTACAGTGGCAGAGCTAACCTAGTTAATTGGATTAATCAAAGACATTGGAGTTCAACTACAGGTACCAGTAACTATATATAATGACAGCAAAGCAGCCCTTCAGATAGCTGCTAATCCAGTCTATCATGAGAGAACTAAACACATTGAAATATACTGCCATTTTGTGAGGAAAAAAATATAGCAAGGGTTGATGAAGACAGAATACATCCCAACTAATGATCAACCAACCGATGCATTAACCAACGGACTAATTAGAGTGCAGCATGAATATCAAATGACCAAACTTAGTTTTGTTAATATCTTCAAAAAGCCAAGTTTGAGAGGGAATGTTGAGGAGTAGAGCTAAGCAACAATATGGAATAAAGGAAGGCATCTCAACATGAGGAAGAGGAAGCAGTTAAATAAGTTAGAGTTGTTAGAAGTTAGTTAAAAACAGTTCCGGTAGTTAACTGTTTCTAGTGTATTAATCCAAAGATACTTTCTCTATGTATTTGGCTATATATATCTCTGTATATAGAAGCAACAGGAGTATGTTGTATGATAAACACTTTTATACAAACTACAATCTATCTTCTTAAAGCTTACTTTCTTCTTATTCTTCCTCTTCATCATCTCTTCTAAGATCATCTAAGATCTCATCTAGTTTCTTCCATTTCTATCATTCTTGATCTATTATCATAACTCTCAACTAATAATCTGTGGAGGCAACTTGTTTATTATCTTGAATCATTATTGGGTAAATTGGGTTCTTGAGGCTTGAAGTTTGCAGCAACATGAAAGGGCGAGATGGATTAGGTGGAGAGAAAATTAAAATGATTGGGAGGATGAGTAAAATTGAAGCCTAAGATCCAGGATCATTCATTCCATTAAGCTGCAATGTTTTGAAAACTATATTATGTTAGAGAAATCACTTAATGGACTCCAGCGACGAATGTGAATGGATCTTCGTTCTGTCCACACAGTGAGGACTCAGTTCTATGCTGAATTTGAAGTAGACAAAAAACCTATATTATGGGCAGGGGGGCGGGGTGTTCACGGTTTGGATAAAAATATAATCAAATAAAAAAAAAATTGAATCAAATCGATTAAATAAATCAATTTTTATTTGATTTGATTTAATTCCTATTTTAAAAATCAATAATATTTTTAAATGTTTTAAATATTTTTAATTATGATTGTTTTTTAATAAACTAAAACCAAAAGTAGAATTTTATACATAATATATTATTTTTTTTATAAAGGATAAAATTTAAGTGTTTTCTTTTTTTTTAAATATGTTTTAAATAAAAAAAAACTTCAAGTATACAATCAAAAGAAACAAATTTTACTTACGGAATGCCACTCAAAATGCGGTGGTATTTAATATATGTCCTTTAAAAGTGTGGTCTTTAATTTTTGCCATTAGTATTCATTTAATGATAATTTATATGCAATTACCCTTATTTTCTCATTAATTTTCTCATCTTTTCTAATTCGGTTCATCTCTTCTCAATCAAGAATTTATTTTGAGCTCACATGCCAAATTACTAGAAAATTTTATTTTTCTTTTCATTATTAAGTAAATCGGGCAATAGATATCCTACTTATTTTTATTCATTATTGTTTAGGAAATGTAACTAATGTGGTCACTTTGAATTGGATTTCTTCTTAAATTCATTTTCGTTTACTCCCTCCATTACATAGTAGCCGAAAGTGGAATTAAAATAGCGTCTTTGGTGCTCTCTGAGAGTGTTTTGGGTGTGAGTCACATTATCCTTAGGGGACGAGTTGTCATGTTCTCATTAGAGCCAAGGAAAATTTCAGTGGACTTACGAAAGACCAGATGACCCGTCGCTCTTGGCGGTAAATCGTCGAATTCGCCGTTAGGGTCACACGTGATTATTTCTAACGGAGTGGTAAGGGCCCTTCTCATAATTTCCCTACCCTCCTCAAGACCTAAACTACATCATTTTGAGGTGAACCGAGGTCCTTTAAAGGAATATCATTCTAAAAACTTCATTTCTATTAATATAAGATTAGGGAGGAAGGAAGAAGGGAATTCAAGTGTCTTCTCAAAAATTCTTCAGAATCTACCGGGGTTTTCAAGGAAGTTGGGAGACCAAAATTTCCGGTATGTGGGGTTTGAATGGGTAGTTTAGTCCTACCCATGCCCATTTCTTCCCATTTTCTATGTTTAACTTGCTAATTCTTATGGGTCTTAACCTACTGTTTGCATGATTCCTCAAAGTTTTACATGGTGGTGGTATTGTGTTTCAATTGTGGGTTTTGAAGTGTTTGGGATGATTTTACTTGTATATATTTTATATTCCCTAATTTAAGACCCTAAAAATATGTATGTCCTATTATGAGGAATTTTTAGTAAAATTTATGTTCATAATGATTAGTAAACACGGACTGATTTTGAATTTGGCTTATGTCTTCAAGTTTTCTATTTCTCATGTTGTCATGACCATGTTTATGAATTAAGCATTTCAAACATGATTAAGACTTTGGTCCATTCCCAGATGGTATGAATGATTCATGTTATGTCTTTGGCCAGGCTCACAGGGCCCAATTCCATGGCTAGTAATATAAATTCTCAAGTATGTCATGATTTCCATGTTTTCACTAGCCATGCATGTCATGTTATGAATTTATAAACACGTTGCATGTTTTAGGTAGTACTTAACAGGAGTAGGTTGGGGACCTAGGTTACGCCGAGATCACCGAGGCTACGTGCCACGGAATAGGATCATGTTTGGGACCTCCTCGTGTGTCTCAATTCCCTAGGGCCTTCGCAGAGTGATATCACGCCTTCATAGTTCATACTACTGGCAGAATATGAGCGGCCTCCCAGAAACTGCAGGCATTACCGTCGTACTTCCATGCTCATGTGGAGTATGTCGGTGTAATCTCAGGTTCATATGGTTTGAAATATGCATGATTATGTCCTTTTGGCTCAATTTAGGATTTATGAAATGTTTCCATATGTTTTTGACTTTGTGAGTTTATAGATATTTTTGGAAATATTGGGCATACGATATACTTATGGTTTTGGTTTTTATGATCATGATGTCCCCCACTCCTATAAATTTTATGTTGTTAAGCATTGTTTTGCATACCGTACATACTCGGTACTTTCAGAAATCACCGGCCCTATATTTTCGGGATCTGGTTCCACCGGACTGTATCGTCCCTAGTTCGTGCTCGGTTTATTTAAATCTCAATGGTGAGTCCTCATGATCAAGAGGCTTCATGTTAGGACTTGTTAGGGTATCTCTTATGTTTTCCAAATGTTTGAGTTAGTTTGGATCTTGTCCCTTCAGCCCGTCTTTTTATGATTAGAGAGCTTTGACTTATGTATAGTATTTTGTCATTGATGGATGTATTTGGTTTATAGTTCCTTATAATTCATATACGATTTGATTAGCTTATGATTGGTAAGTTAAGTCTTCCGCCTTTATTGAATGAATTAGTATTGTGCTCACCGCATGGGTGACTTGAGGTCTCTAGAACCACCATCCCAGTGTATCTGTGATCCCGGGGGCATACTCTCAAGGTTGTGACAAACTTGATAGCGAGAGCCACATGTTTAGATGTGTCTAGAAGTCTAGTTGCGTTAGGTAGAGTCTTTTCATGGGGTGTGAAGCGCATACGCATGACGAAGAGGCTGGCGAATGTTTTGAAATGTTCCGCTTCTTTCTACTTGATCTATATCGTGCGTAAATCCTCCCTCTTTCTAGTCGTGCTTTCGCAATTGCACAAACTTATGGCTCCCAAGAGATAATCGAAGGAGCGGAAATGATGAAGGCTGTGGGGTGGCAATGATAGTGGGCGTCGGTAAGCCCCACGTTCGGGAACCCCAAGCGCTCGAGCTGGCTGCCACGCCGATTTGGGCGGCTATTCAAATCTTTGGCGCATACCTTGGCGCTAGGTCAACGACGAAATTTGTTACTGTTCCCTATGAATGGCAATGCTGTGTGACCGAGTGTGAGACTTTACGAGGATGAACCCTCCCAAGTTCCACGGGGAAAGGAGTGGGCGAGGATCCGCGTTGTCTAAAGGGATTTTGAAGGTCACTTTCGAGGTCATGGAAGCTGACAAGTGAGGAATGTGTTGATTTGGCTATTATCGGAAGGAGGTAAGCACATTTGGTTCAAGCAATGGAGAGGATAGCGAGGGCGGCGAGTGGGCCCTATCGGTTGGGATGATTTCCGCATAGCCTTTCTCATGAGGTTCTTCCCAGGAATGAGGCTGAAAGCAATTGAGTTTGTCAACCTTAAGCAAGGAAAGATGACGGTGCTAGAATATTCACTTGAATTCACTCACTGTCAAAATATGTCCGGAGTTAGTGATGGACCAAGGGCGCGGGTGGCGAGTTCGTGCAGGAGTAGTGGAGTATCACGGACAAGATTGCGAGAGCGACCATGCTTCATCGGGATATGGACTACTTACGGATAGTCCTCTGCTCAGCAGATAGACGCTCATATGAGCGAGAGAGAGGCCCGAGGGCCGAAGCCAGTAGCCACGAGGTTCTCCCGGCCCTTAAGCAGGGGTGAATTTCACTAACGAGTCAGCCACGAGGTCCACTACACCGGCCACCATCTTCGGCCCGAGTACTCCATCCTGAGCCCTTTGGATGGCGAGAGGAGCGAGGCATTAGAGTTCGAGTCAAAACAACATGCGCACGAGCGCACATTCCCGTATTGTGCTACACATGGCAAGAATTTTGGGAAAATATTTGGTTGGCTCGGACGCTTGTTTGGTGTAGCAAATCAGGACACAGAACTTAGGGATTGCTCCGCAGTGGGTCGAGGGTAGTGGAGCCCCGCACATCGGCGGCCCGGTTGCGCCATCCGTAGCATGGGGAACTTCAGTAGGGTGCTCCAGACTAGCTGTTGGCGGCCGGTCACGGGGCGATTTTATGCAACTGGGCTCTCGAAAAGAGTAGGAGACTTCCTCCGATGTGGTTATGGGTATGTTGAGAGTTTATCATGTTGATGCTTATGCTTTATTAATGCGGGGGCCATACTATCTTTTGTGACACCTTACATTGTTAGTTACTTTGGAGTCAGTCCTAAAATCTTATCCAAGATCATTTTGTCTCTACTAGGTTGGTGATTCGGTCATAGTGAGGCGGGTATATAGGGGATTGTAATACGGTGTACATAGGTTACCTCCACAGACTTGATAAATTGTCTATGATTGATTTTCACATGTTTGGGCATGGATTGGTTGTTTGCATGTTATTCTTGTTGCCATAGAACTCGGGCGGTGGAGTTTCGGTTTCCTAGTGAATCGGTTTTAGAATGGAGGTGGTTTAGTGAATGCGGAGTAGACCGCTTTATCTCCTATATCAAGTCTAGAAAAATGATTTCTAAGGGTTGTATTTACCACTTGGTTAGGGTTAAGGATTTCATGTCCGAGACCCCAGACCATTGATTAGTCCCGATTGGTGTGTGATCAGAGGTATTTCCGGATGACCTACCGAGGGTTTCCTCCCAGAAAGGGAGATTGATTTTGAAATTGATCAATAAACACGGCAGAAAAACCCTCGGGCAGACTAAACATCCAGAAATCCTGAAGTATACCCCCTCCCCTTTTGAAAAGAGTAAGATTCTTCTCGAAGCATCATTTATAAGAACATAGAGAGAGAGAATATGCAGGCTACTCAAACTTCACCTTCCATGGGTTGTCTCATGCGGCGCCTGATTCCCCAGCATCGCGGCACGACGGCTTTTGTGACTCCTCAACTCATCATCAAGGTATACTTCCTCTATTCCTCTTTAACTCTTCCTCATATCCCGAATCTGCTTTTATTCTTTGCCCATTTACTTTAAATCTTTTTCCTTCTTTTTCAAGTTCCCTTTGTTCATATGGAGACACTTGCACTACTTTGTAGGTCCATCCATCTAGATTTCAACTTCCCGGGGATGCAACCGAAGTCTTGAGTTAAATAGTAGAACCAAATCACCTAATTTCTGCTCCTTCTTGCAATCTTTTTGTCATGGTAGATCTTCGTTTCTTTCTTTATAGATGCATTTGCACTCTCGAAGTCCCTAAGCCTAAATTCATCCAACTCATTAATTTGGTTAAGCCTTAGCTTGGCAACGTCGTTCAGTTCATGTTCGACCTTTTCGAGCCCAAAATGCATATGCTCTAGTTCAACTAGTAAGTGGCATGCTTTTACATAAATAAATTTGATGAAGATGAACCAATGGGAGTCTTATAAGGTGCTGTGATCCCACGGTGCGTCATCGAGCTTCCTTGACCAATTCGTGCGGCTAGTATTCCTTTGTCTTGGCCGGGATGGTCTTAATTTCCCTATTAGAAACTTCCACTTGTCCACTAAATGAGGGTTGTAGGGTGTAGCCACCTTATACTTGACACCATATTTTCCAACAAAGTTTTGAAGAGAGCGATTGCATAAGTGAGATCCACCATAACTAATAATAGCTCACAGGAGTACCAAACTGGTGAAGATATGCTTCAGAAGGAATGTTATGCCTCTTGCCTTCATTGTTTGGTAGGAAATTGCCTCCACCCATTTGGAGACATAATCCATAGCCACTAGAATATACTTCATTCCATATGGCGATGAAAGGGCCCGTGAAATCAATCCCCACACATCAAAAAAACTCTACACCAAGATGGGGGTTAGTGGCAACTCATGTTTACGGATAATATTGCCCTGCCTTTGGCATTAATCACAAGACTTGGCGAAATTGTATGCATCTTGGTGAATAGATTTCCAGAAATATCCACATAGTAAAATTTTATGTGTTGTTTTGATACCATCGTGATGACTTATTTGGAGATGAGTGGCATGCCTCAGGGAATGCTCAACATCTCTACTTTAGGGACACACCTACGAATGATACGTACGCATAAATGTGGAATAAATGGCTCATCCCCGGTAGTACTGCGGGCATTGAATAAGAACTTCTTCTTACGCGGGGGTTAGGTCTGTGGCATCACATCACTAACCAAGTAATTTACAAGTCGAAAAACTAAGGAATCAAATCTTGCGAAACGGCTAATGCACTTCATCTGGAAGGAATCATTGATATCAAACTCCATCCTCTCCTTTGCTTAGGACTCGAGCACGGATAGATGATCGCACGATTTTGTTCCTTTCGATCCTTCACCTCAATTTCAAACTCTTGGGCAAGAGCACCCACCCAGAATCAGCTCTGCGCTTGGCATCCTTCTTGGACATCGGTACCTCAATACAACATGATTTGTATGAAAAATCACGTAGTTCTAAGCAAATATGCTCCGGAATTTTTCAAATACAAAGACCTCTGCTAGTTCTCATTGCTCATTTATTATAATTCTTCTAGGTTGTATTGAGTGTTGCTGGTATAATAGATTGGATGAAATATCTTTGTTCTCATTTGGCCTAAAGCTAGCACCAAGAGCAACATGGCTAATTGTCACACATTACCTCAAAGGAAAGACCATTTTGGAGCTATAATGATAGGAGTTGTGGTGGGCTTTCCTTAGAACATTCAAAGTCCTTTAGACATGTCTCATCGGATACGAACTTTACCTCTTTCTCGATGTTGCACAATGTTGTTCAATTTTGAAAAATCCTTGATAAAGCGCCGGGTAGAATCCTGCATGCCCTAAAAGATTCTAACCCTTTTTATGGAAATAGGAATTTAGCAATCTTGTTATAACCTCTATTTTTGCCTTTTTCCACCTCGATCCCTTTCTGAGATTTTATGGCTGACACTATCCTTCTTTAGCATGAAATGACATTTTTGATTTAGGACCAGTTGGTTTCTTTATATCTTTTCAATACTACGCCTTTGATTATTAGGCATGATTCAGTAGTGAGCTACCACGAAATCATCCATAGATACTTCAATGGTGTCCTCCACCATATTTGAGAATATGGACATGTCATACAAAAGTTGGAAGGTGGCGGTGCATTGCATCCCGAATGGCATTATTTTGAAGGCAAAGGTTCCATATGGATAGGTGAGGTTGTATTCTCACGATCTTACGGAGTAATGGTGATTTGATTATCACAGGAATATCCATTCGGAAAAGTACCATCCTCACTGCGAGTCTATCAGGCATCGATCCAAAATGGCATTGGAAATTGTCTTTTTGGGTACAACGGTTGAGTAGCACCTTAATCCATGCATACACATCATCCTGTGAGTGGTCGTATCGATATTAGCTCATTCTTTTCATTGGGCACTACTGTAATCCCTCCACTTATTTGGCATACGGCTGGACCAGGACTTACCCAGCGTTTATGCGCTATAGGATATATCACCCCGACATCCAACCACTTGATAATCTACTTTTGTGACCTCTTGCATTGGAGGGTTCGGGCGATGCGATGCTATGCTCGGCTTACAATGCAGTTCAAGCGGGATCTTGTGGGTGCGTATACTTTGGTGGAATTACGATGATGTCAACTATGGTCCGGCCAATTGCCTTTTTGTGTCTTTTCAAGATGCTAACCAAAGTTTCAACTTTGCTCATCTAACGGGTTTGCAATGATGGCCAAATGAAAGTATTGTCCTCCCTAATGAATGAATACTTGAGATGAGGAGGTCATGCTGAGTTCAAAGATTGGTGGTACCTCTACGGATGGCTTGTTCGGTGGTGTTGAATGGTTCTTTAAGTCCCGAGGTCTAACTTCTTTGGGCTGAAGTTATATGACCCTATCCCATTCAAAGCATTAACCGTATTTGTGTATTATGGGTTTCCATCTTCTTCATAATTCATTATCTGGCTGCCAATGTATCATCAATCACAATTTCTTCCACGGTGTTGAAACATTGTAATTCTTGAATGTTTGAGTGAAAGCTTGTTCCTTCGATGTAACTTTGAGAGTTACTAAAGAAAAACAAGAAAAAAACATAAAAAGTAACGTAACTACCAACAAGTCAAATACAAGCTAATAACCTAGTCTCGATCGTATTCATAGGCAATGGTATGACTTTTTGATAACGCTCAAACCACCTCCTACTAAAGTATGAATCCCCTAAATTAACCAAAATACTAGATTTTAATTAAATTATTCATTTTCTCTTTTAACTTAGACCCACCACATTACCTAATTTAACCAATACCAAATTATATTAAAAGAGTAAAATCGGTTGCTCAAAGAACATATTCATTACTACTATTTTGGTTGAGCTCAAACCCCTAACCCCTTTCCCGTGTAATTTGATTTAGCTACTATTTTGAGAAGCTTAATGTAGATTGCATTTCACTCGGTTCGTTACTATTGCTTTGAAGGTTCAAATTTTCTTGTCGAGCTCTTGACATTATGAGTATACGGATAAAAGAATATTTGAGATTCATGATCGGAGTTGATTCAAGCTTAAGCTTGAAGCTTAAAATAGTGAATGAACATTGTTAGATACTTGAGTTTGAAGGTTTGAGATAAAAACTCCCATTAAAGGGCTTGAAGCTCGAGCAAAAATTTTCGAGATGCGAAATCGTATTAAAATTCAAATTCGATGAGTGGGTATTGTAAATCGAGTTGGGTTCATTGTTTTGCACTACATTGAGGTTTTACTCTGGTTGGAGCATTTGAATGAAAATCTCGACCCTTTGTGTGGAATCTCTCGAAAATCGAAAGTAGCACACATTTGATTTTTCATTCTTTTTAAAGCAAAAACTCTTAATTCTTAAATACTTGCCTTTGACTTTAAAACAATAAAATTGAGGAGCATAAATAGTTTTTAAACTATCAACTTAATAAAACCAACATGCAAAACTTACAACAAAAGAAAATTTAACTCATCATCTTCTTCATAGTAGACATGTTCATCGGCTTTATTGGGTGTTGAAGCGTTTTAGCCCGGAAAATGGTAGGATACTCACTTGGGAAAAGTCGTCGTCGGCTTAATAAAATCACCACCAACAGAAGTTGGAAATGGTGAAGTTGTTGAATTTTTTTGGTTTAGGAGTGATAAGAGCGAATCTTTGTACCCAGAAAATGGTTAAAGTTTCGTCATGAAGTGGTGCGATGAAGAAGATGAGAGACTGATTTTACTCTTTAATTTGGTATTGATTAAATTAAGTAGGTGGGTCGGGTCGGTTTAAAGGAAAGGAAATGAAGCAATTTTATTAAAATCGAATATTTAATTTAATTTGGGAATTCTATCAATTGAAAGGTATTTTGTATACTTTGTTAACGGTAGGGGTATAATTGACCCTATAAGTATACTTGAGGGATAAAGTTAGCTGTAGACGAAAATAGAGAGATATTTTTTACCCTTTTCCCTTTAGAATATTATGTCTTAAGGATTTATAATACACAAGTATACCTTAAATCAAATGAAATTATGCTCTAAAACATAAGTAAGTTATGTACCAAAGCATAAAGTTTAGTAGCACAAGGTTTGCCTCAAGACAAAAGAACTTATGCCCAAGTTATACCACAAGGCAAAAGAAACTTTACCACAAGGCACAAGTTAAACCTCATAAGTCATAAGTTTAATTTTAGAACGTTATTTCTTAAAAGTTTATAACACACAAGTTATACTTTAAAGAAACCGAAATTATTCCCCAAAGCATAAGTAAGTTATGTCCAAGGCATAAAATTTAGTAGCACAAGTTGTCCCTCAAGACAAAAGAACTTATGCCCAAGGCATAAGTTATACCACAAGAGCACAAGCTTATACCTTATAAGGCATAAGTTTAGTTTTACAGTATTATGTCTTAAGAGTTATAATACACAAATTATAAATTAAAAAAATGAGTATGTCCCAAATCATAAGTAAGCTATGTCCCAAGGCATAAAAGTTTAGTAGCACAAGTTGTTCCTTAAGACAAGAACATCCCTTGCCACAAGTCAAAAGAAATTTTGTCTTATAAGGCACAATTAGTTTTAGAATATTGTGCCTTAAGAGTTATAATACACAAATTAAACTTTATGCCTTGAAACATAACTTATTTATACTTTGAAGTATAATTCCAGTTGCTTTAAGGTGTAATATGTGTGTTATAAAATCTTAAGGCATAACATTCTAAAATTAAATTCATACCTTATAAGGCATAACCTGTGCCTTGTAGTAAAATATCGTTTGTCTTGTTGTATAACTTGGGCATAAGTTCTTTTGTCTTGAGGCACAACTTGTGCTACTAAACTTTATGCCTTGGAACATAGCATTGCTTATACTTTGAAGCATAATTTTAGTTGCTGGAAGTGTAATGCAATAAATGTTATAAACTCTTATGCATAACATTCTAAAACTAAAGTATGTCTTATAAGACATAACTTGTGCCTGTGGCAATTTTTTCTTCTTGTGGCAATTTTCTTTTTATAATTGTACGCAAAAATAAACATGGAGTTCATGTTATAATTTATGCGCCATAAAAAATAATATATATATATATATATATATATATATATATATATATATATATATATATATATATAGTGTTCGTACAATTTAGTAGTAGTACTTATTTTTGATTATTAGTCATTTTATTTTTTTTCCTAGAGGCATAGGAGCATATGGATTAGCGGTAAGTAGTAATTTTTTGTTGTTGTCAAGGATATTTTTTATCCTTGTTTTATTACTTAAAGTGTTGAAGGGCAAAACTTAAAGACCATTAATTTGAGAGCAAAAATTAAAAGACCACCCCAAAATAAGAGTATTTATGCAAATGACACGAAGAAATGAAGGTTCATATCTAGTCCAAGCCCCATCAAGATAATAAATAAGGTTTCAACACAATTGTTATTTAACCCCACTTCCCCAAAACCTAAAAAAATAGCGGCGGTTCATTTGGTCTTTGATTCATGATGATACGACGGTGCGCGATATTTCTCACGATGAGAAGTTCAATTGAGGAAGATGATTGTTTTGCCTTGTGATTTATTTATTTTTGTGTTGGAAAGTTGAGTTGAGAAGTAGAGTTCATGTTTGCAATTAAGTAAGCAATCCCAATCAATACATAGCATTCAATGTTATAGTTTTGAAAAAGTATTTACTTAATTTAATACTTTAAAATTGTGTTAGATGTATAAAATTTTGGAGTTTATTGTCTTTACATCAATAAAAAGGTTAAAACAATCAATCATAAGAAATCTAGTGTTATGCCTAATATTGTTGTTGTTTTGTTGGTTCTTCATGCAATGTACAAGTAACATTTTGTTCATACCATATTAAATTATGGTTATTCTTTTATTTATTCATTCTAGTAATATAGTTTCTTTATTAATCGTGTAGTCTTATTATTCGTTTATTTTTATTTTCTGTATGATAAATAACACGAATAACCAAACCAAATCGAGCAGATTGATAACAATCAAATCGATAAAATTATATTTTTAGTTGGTTACTTTGATTTTAATAATTTTAAACAATTTCTTTGATTTGATTTTGACAATGCCAAACCAAATCGACCCTTGAACCCCTGACTATGAGTGTTTTCAGCATAGAGGAAAATATTTTCTAAAGTATCTCTTGTTTTGTCGTGTTCATTGATCAAAAATTTTAAAAGATATTTAAAGAAAAGAAACAAACTCTTGGAATATTTTAAAAGATAAAAAAAATTCCTAAGTGAAATTAGTAAAAACAAACTGCATTATTTCCTCTCCATTTTTACAACCACTCACCACACCACCCATGCACCTACCCCCTCCCCTCCCACATCATCACCCCTACCTATCCTTATATTCATAATTTTATTTTAGAATACAAATATTTTAAAATAATATTTTTTATGTACTAAAAACATTAGGAAAAAACCACTTGTTTTTCAAAAGATCATTTTCCGAAAATCATTTTCCCTCCTACGAAACACACCCTGTGTTCTACTCCTTTTAATCGAAAGATTTGGAAGGAAAGGACAGATATAGTCAAAACTATTAAAACAAGCACAAAATCCAAACTAAACTTCTGTTCCAAACATTTCTTACTACTATGAAGGTAACCACAAAATTGCAGAAAAAATAAGATAAGCCAGTACTATGGCCAAATATGAAACACTAGATAGTTATATTCTTCATCCTCTTCATCTGCATCACCACCAGAAGCCTTCTTGGCTGCAGCCTTTTGGTTCTTTCGCTTGACTCTTCCAGGACGTCCACCACCGAATGGACTAGTGAGAGAGAAGTCAATGTGCTTCTGGGAATCCACTCTAACCATAAAGGAAGGAACATTCACCACCTGCCTTCCAACTCTGCAACGCAAAGATATTTCGAATCAAAACTGAGATCCAAATGCCAGGGCGCAAATAAAAAGTAGGTCCATAACTATACACAGCAAGAACCTGAAAACAAAAACTCAAGCGCTACCCTGGGGATGTGTTGTATATATGTGCTTCTTTGGTATACAGAAGATTCTGTTCAGGTAAACAAACTAGTGCTAAATGCAGCAGACTTTTTTTTTTTTGAGAATAGTAATGTAAATGCAGCAGACCTTTTTCTTCTGATAAATAAAAGAAATGATTTATCATGCAGCATACATTATTCTCATGCCGTGTCTTCTACGTTATCATAAATTTACTACATTAGCCAACCTATTATCACTTAGAAATGGAAATCATAGTACAAAGTGCATTTAAAAATGCCTCCCCAATAAAAATGAAGTCTTCCTTTCTCAGCTAATATTGATTGACAAACACTATTAAAAGAAATATTTGACTGACCAAACACCCATATCATAATATGAAACTTTGATCTAGTTCAACAATGTCGGACAAAAATCTCTTGTTTAATCCTTGATGGATCTTTGTAGCATTTGTACGATCTTCTAAACATTTGGTATAAATGAACTTCTCTTAATAAACAGGGACTTTTAGAAACGCCAATAAAATGAACTTCTCTACAATAAACAGGGACTTTTAGAAATGCCAATAACTTAGGAAGATTTTGAAGAAAAAAGAAGTGGTTTAAACCATTTTTCCTAAACATGAATATTTTAGGAGTTCTTTTCACATACAGATATTCTCCTTTTGACTCTTTAGCACTTCTAAAATGAAAATGACGAGCTAATTTCTTGGATGCTCACTCAACATAGTCACTCAACTTATGGGAATATCTTATTAAAGTTACTTTTGTTCTTTTCAGGACAACAAAACAGGTAAAACTAACATATCTTCACAAATAAGGCATTGCCATTTAATGATACAATGACTCACACAATCTAATATCATGCTATAACTAATATATCTTCATTCCACTGCAAATGCTGCTGATTTATCGTTATTTATCATCTATGTAAAATGGATATTTTAAGCAAAGTGGAGTATGAATACAACTTTAAAATCTTTCACCTCCAGCTATCAGTGGTGTGCCTTGAATTGAATATATGAATCAACTTCAAATGATAGTATGTTTATTTGTTATTCACATTGAAAAGAGAACAATTATCCTGCAATACGAGATTACTAGTAATTTTCAGAACACAAAATGACTTAAACCTTACTCTACTTTTGGTTAGCAACCGAAAGCATTCATCTTTTAATTTGACAGTTTTCCACTTTGCGGACAAGATATGTGTTCTACAGAAGAGGATTCAAGGTCCAGAAGGTGTTAAAAAAAATCATAGGTTAAATAAGTTTTATTATTAAAATATAAGGTTTTAAGATGATATGGTATGTTAAATATGCGCCATGTATTTTCCAAGTCAAAAAGAAATAGTTAGGTGATTTTGTTGTCCTAAGAAAAGTGACTTTGGTAGGATATCCCCATATGTTGGGTGACTTTATTGTCCTCAAAGAACAAAAGTGACGTTGATAGGATATTCCCATAAGTTTGGTGACCATCCAAGGAATTAACTCTAAAATGACCCATAAGATTAATTGCAAGTGCCAAATGTTAATGTATCAACATAGGTGATAAGTAGATTATGTTCTTCACAAATCCAGCACAGATATGCACACAGCAGTGGAAAAAATTGATAGAGAACAAAACAAAACAAAAACAGGAAAGACTGAAAGTATTTATTTGATTTTGCCATCAAAACTACTATTTGTACCTGACATGCCTTTGCCTGATGAGGACTCTAGCATGATGAATAGACTTTGCCATGCCAGTCTTGAACACGAGGGTTTGGAGACGACGCTCAAGAAAGTTCTCCACAGTGAGTGCCAAGACATAATCAAGCTTGTTTTGGCTCTCGTCCAATAACCCATACCTGTTCATCCTCCTCAACAGTGCTTCACCTTCAAAAATACGGCGTGGGTCCTTCTCATCCAATGTCAGAAGCATTCTAGCAGCATTCCTGATACGGCTCAAAGCATACTGAACTCTCCAAAGCTCCCTCTTGCACCTCAGTCCATACTCTCCTACAAGCTTCAACTCTGCATCCAATCGCTCTTTCTCGTAGGGCCTTCGAGGCTTCTTAAAGGTCTTCCCATCTGAATTACATATAAAAATTATATAAGACAAGCATAATATCTGAAGTTAAGAGCTAAGCATATCACACCAAAATTGCAAATACAGATCACAAGACATAAGGACTGACCATATAGGCCAAATGCTTGCTAATAGCAGATGGTGTTCTACTAAAATATCAATCACTAACATACAAATCTTTAACCGCACTAAAAAATCAAAAATGAAAAGTCAACCAATTTCAAATTCAAGCAGTGCAATTGAAATTTACATTCCAAACCAGCTGATCATACAATCATAACATTCAATATTGTCCATAAATGAAAAACCTAACGGCAAATAAACTTACATAAACCAGGTCCATTACCTAGTACTCAGTCTCAACAACTCAAAAGTAGCTACAGAAGGTCCAAAACTGGAACTTAACAATAGACCCAGACTATTACGGACATAAATGACCGCAAATGCTGCACATATTCCAATTTCTACTAATTCTCGGTTACAATTTTGACCATAAGACCCAAAAAAGAAAGCAATCACAACAACACCTCAGTATCAACTAGTTGAATTCCGTTCCGTTTCAATTCCGTGACCACGCAAAGAAAAAAATGAGGAAAAATCACTAATTTGCATTTAATCAAAGAAAATTCTCCAAGATATGAAGATACAGATGAGAGATTATAACATAAGGGAAAAAAAGATGGCACAGTAAGACTTACAGTTGCGGTAGAAAGAGACGTGCACCATGTTTGTTCGTCCCCTTCACTGTCAAGGGATCGCAAATACAGAGAAGGTAATAGACAAAAAGATGGCCTTTAATGGGTTCCGTCTCTTGAGAAGTAAGAAGTTGGGCCCAAGTTTGAAGTATTTGACCCAAAACACGAAAAAGTTTAATTCTTTTTACACTTATAGTCTATTTGACCAAACTTCTAGAATCAACTTATTTCAAGAAGTGTTTATTAAAAAGTACTTTTAGTGAGATATAGTTTGTGTTTGGCCAATAAATTTTAAAAACACTTTTGAGCAGTAATTAGTATTTGACCAATCTTTTGAAAAGTGATTCTAATAGCCTGTTTGGCCAAGCTTCTGGGAGGCCAAAAGTGCTTATTTTTCCTAAAAAGCACTTATTTTTTAAAAATGAGGTGTTTGGATAAGCTTTTAAGAGAAAATAAGTGTTTTTAGGGAGTAGAAAATGTTATTTTTCAGAAGCTAAAGAAAAGTAGCTTCTCTCTAAAATCACTTATTTGGAAAGAACTTTTGTGAAAAATACACTTAAAAACACTTTTCAAAAGCTTAGCCAAACACTAGTTGCTACTCAAAAGTACTCTTTAAATTTATTGACCAAACACAAACTATTTCTCGCCAAAAGTACTTTTTTCATAAGCACTTTTGAAAAAAAAAACATTTCTCAAAATAAGCTGATTTGAGAAGCTTGGCCAAACAGGCTATAAGTGTATTTTTCTCAAAAGTGTTTTTTAAATAAGTGTTTTTTAAGAGAAGCTACTTTTTTAGCTTATGAAAAACAGTTTCTGCTGCTCCCTAAAAGCACTTATTTTTTTCAAAAACTTTGACCAAACACCTAATTTTTTTAAAAATAAGCACTTTTAACCTTCCAAAAAATTGATCAAACAAGTTTATTATTGTTCACTTACATCGAACTAAGTGGGCCAAGATTTTATCATATCCATAAGTAAAACTTTCATGGTTTTTCTATTCGAATATTGCTATTTAACATGTATTTATTTTTGGCTTAATACATGATCAGGGTCACGACCCAAACATGGACTCCGGATGTGATACGGGACTTAAAATCACGAATAGCTCCAAGCTTACCCATGGTACATGCATGACATCATAGATGTAAGCATACAACTAAGTGAAAGCAAATTATGAGATATAACATAAGCAGAATAAGTCTAAGATATCATAAAATGCAAAACTAAGACAACATGAGTCAATCATCTGAACACCTAAAAATGATAGTCTAAAAGCCTCTAGAACATCTGACGAGCTGAAAGGATAGGTCCCCAACTAGCTCTACAAAATTTGAAAGTGAAATGACTAAAAAAGGCATAAACCAAAACAGTCGTCCTCGGATGATGAGGATTTACCAATCTGAGTTGAATTAGGAACAAGAGTGCATCTAATAGCGGGGCTGAGACTGAGCACCCAAACCTATATCGTGAGATGATATAGCACAAAATATGCGGTCAGTACTTTGACTATACTGAGTATGGAAAATAAGTAAAACATGAGAATAAGAAAAATATGCTAGAAATCATAATCGTGATATAGTCACAAAACATGATATTTTCATCATAAAATAAAGTAAAATGAACCAAGGTTTAAAAACATAACATAGAGCTTAACATATCTGAAATACTAAGTAAATTCATTATCTGATCAATGGGCTAAAAAACTATAAGTGAATGCCTCATAAAATATGGACGTGAAGTGAAGTGGGAGATTCTCATAACCGACATACTCCAAGTGAGAATCATGGAGTCCAACCTGTAACCCTGGTCGGGAGGGTGTTTATACCCTGCTAAGGGTAAGAATCATGAAGGCGTAAATTCACTCATGAGCCCATTCGGGCAAGGGAGACACTCTCTGGTAAGGACCCCTTCACACCTATGGTGACACGTAGTTTTGAGACTTGGGTGAGCTGAACCCCGATTTATTTGGTGTTAAATACTACTCCCAAAACATACATAGGTATTTATAATTATACTTGAAAAC
>JACEIK010001858.1:0-125318 GCA_018107945.1 Datura stramonium
TGCCTCCTCTTTGCCGACGTTCGCGTTTTAATTCCGCTTCCAAGCCTCTACTTCACCAACTCATGGATTAGTTCCTCAAAAGTCATCAAAACCTACAAAATAGAGACTAATCATGTTGGTTAGCACATATCTTCACATTCATATAAAATCACATGAAAATGTATAAAATAACTTAGATAAACAGGACTAATTTAAGTTATAAAGCTTATCTCGGGCATGCTATTTTTTCCCGTGATCACAACCCCACACTTAAATCCTTGTTCGTCCTCGAACAACCTTTTACATATCATGCATATGGAGACTCCCACATATCTAATTTAGCAAGATAATTCAAGCTATGACTATAATGATTACATAAGATACAAGCTAAAAATAGAGCATGCACAATTTAATCACCGAAATGAAATACAACTATGTTAAGACTTCTTACCCTCAAGAAACTAATTTAGCAAGTTAATTCAAGCCACGTCTATAATGATTATATAAGATACAAGCTAAAAGTAGAGCATGCACAATTTAATCACCGAAATGAAATACAACTATGTTAAGACTTCCCACCCTCAAGAATCGATCCTCAATCTTAGAAAACTCGCAAATCAAACTGTTTAAGAAATCCCACATGAATTTTTCCTTCATTAAACATGCCCTCACGTAAAGAGAGTTACCCAATTACACGCAAAACAATTTTTACATCACAACATGTGTGGGTACATAAATAGAATTACACTCACCCTCACAAAGAATTCACATGCATCATGTCACACCCATAAGCTTGCCCTTAGTGTTTTACTCCACAATTTAAGGATGGCCATCAAGATCACAGGACTTTAGGTTGGGCCGAACCTGTGTAATGTAGGTACTATTCGCCGCAATAGTGACTCATCTCTTCCCAAGCGCTTAATACATCACGCCCTCATTGCGAACTTCCTTCCTTACTTCACCTTATCCTTGCAGTTTTCTTTTCCTCTTTGTTCCCCTTTATTTGGGCACTTTTGGTTATTAGTAAGGAGTTTTATAAATAATTTTTAATGTAGAATTTATTTTCTTACTCAATAATGATCAGCCACTTCACACAAGTGCACCTTTGTCCTTTCCTCAACTTCTACAACTTGCTACTTTTCATTTCTTTTCATTCTTCATACTCCTTTACTCTTTCGCATTTTTCTTCTTCAAGCGCTTAGGAGCTTTGGATCAAACTTAAGGTCAATGAAAGAAAAAGGATTAAGTTTATGTTGCGCCTATCAAAGAATAGGCTCATGTCTACCGGGGCTAACTAGGATTAATTTCTCAAGGTAGGTAAAATGGGAGGATAAAATTAGGGTTAATTCAAAGAAATGCCTAAATCATCTCCTACAATTCATCCTTCATTTCGCTTATAAACACACTGTGCAAGTTCTAGACAATCCACAATAAGGTTTCGTAATGCTCAAAACCTTACACCATGGCACATGCTCAATCTTAAGACATTCAAGCAGAATTTTTTACCAAATTTCATCACAAGAATTCAAACTAAGCTTCATCCTATTGAGTCAAATTCTAAGAGCCTAAGCGCCTCAAACAAAGTTATACACTTGCATGCTTCATACCGGACATACTTGCGTCTTACAATCATGTATAGCACATAACAAGAACATCAAGTATCCATTAGCTACTATTTAAAACTCGACATCTATCACCACTTTCTCAAGACGCATCGTCATCCATCCATCGTCGGAAACAGTCCCTATGACTAAAACATTCTATACAGACAAATAAAATAAAAATTTTATTCTTTGGTTCAGCACTTCGGCCGTAAGAACCAAAAGAAAAACTAACGGGTGATGAAGTCATGCTTGGCTCACAAAATTTTTCAAATCTTCATTTTTTCAAATAAGCATTACATTCACCAATAATTTGTTAAGCACAAAAATTTTGAAATTTCCAAAATTTCACCCCACACTCAAATCATGCTAAGTGTCCCTCATAGCATCCACACTAAATATACAGAGGGTGAGAAATACTCCCCCGAGGCCTTTAGGCCTAGCTAAAAGCATGTTTTCCATAACTTGCCCAGCTGGAGTGGTCGATCCCCATGCTTTTCCTCTTCCATGCTTCTTTGCTTCCTCCTCTCGAGGGTACCTTAATTTCCCCTCCACCTCGTGCCTCAACTTCCACCAAAAACAACAAACAAAAAATGAAAAAATAACAAAATCAAACAACATTGTAAATTACAAAATTGTACTCAGGTACCCTTGTCAGCTTCCCTGGGCAACCGCTTTATTTTACGCTGTGACACGATTTGACCGCCTTTCAGACATCTCATACTCCGGTTCTCTTTCGAGAACCATCTCCTTTTCTTTGTTGTTTGTGAGGAGACACTTTCCACTTTGTTCCTCCCTTCCTCCAACTTCTTCAATTTGAAGCCCTTATCGACTTCGGGCCGAACACTTGACATTGCCTTTGGTCGTGCACTGGAATCTCCACCCTGGCACACTCATCCTCTCGCTGCACACTAACTCGACAAAGGCTTCTAGTGTGCGGATGAGCTTATTTCCAGGGTAGACGCAAGGTTTCTTCTTCATCCTCGACCTCATTTTTGTGGTCCCTTCTTTCAAATTGATCACTGCTTCTCCGTAAGTACAAGAATGGCCTCCCTAAGATTAGGTACCTCGGTCATCAACCTGAAAATCTAAAATAATAAAATCAAGCAGTATAATAAATTTACCTACTTTGATGAGAAGTTCCTCTATGATTCCATCAAAGTCACTGTGACTTGTCACAATGCAAAGCATCAACCTTTGCTTGGCCGCTTTCCCAACCCCAAGGTGTTGAATAAGGATAGGGCATTAGGTTAATCAAGGTCGTCCCTAAATCACACAAAGCTCCGAGCACTCTCACTCCTTTACCAATTTGTATAGGGAGGGTAAAACTCCCCCGTCTTTGAGCTTCTTTAGCATTTTGCCTAATACTCCCCGATCGTACTCTGCATTGCTACAAACCTGGACGTGGCCCACCAATCTAACTTTGTTCGCTATCACATCTCAAGTATTTAGCATACTTGGCCATTCCCTGCAAGACATCACAAGAGGTAATTATGTGGAAGTTCTTTGAAACTCTCGCAGAACTTTTTGAAACATCTCCTCCTCCCCGCTTCTTTCGAATCTCTCGAGGGAATGGTGGCGGTGGTCTTTTTGCTGGTCACGGCCGTACGAGGATTGCGATTTGCTGCCCAAGACTCGATTTTCTCCAAATCCCTGGATGGTCCTCAAGGTCTTACCAACTCGCCGCACCTCCTTTCTCAACTTCTTAGGGCACCGCACGTCTAAATGCCTTCCGCTCTAAGATCGACATGGCACTGATCTCGCCGAGGCTGGGATCGCGCCGCCTGGGTAATCCCCCACCTCATGTTTCTGAGCAGCCGCCATTTAACCCACTTGTTTTTCAAGACTGCGGGCTACTTGCCGATTCATTAAGTCTGCTTTCATCCTCGCCGACATTTTCTTCTCAAGTAATCACTGGTCTCAATTTTCTGCAAGTGTTTCTCAATGCGGGCCATACCATGCCCATCAATCAGCCATTCCGCCGATACCGATGTTGTTGAGGTTGCATATAATTTTGCTTCCGGTTTCCACCCCAAGAAAAATTTGCTGGCCCCGCCACCTCGTTGGAGTTGTTCCTAAAATTCCCGATTCTCTGACATTACCAACAAAATCGACGATTCCCATCGGCTCCACAAGACTGCATCGTGCCCATTATTACCACAACCTTCACACCAACTAGAGCTTCTGTCAACCGTGCATTGACCAAGCCCTTAGTAAGTTGGTGCATACTGGCCTTATTGGAATCGAGTCATCGCTGATGTTGGAACGAAGCTAACCGTGCTGCCATAGCATTGCAAACCATCTCGCTAATATTCAACCCCGATCTTCTTCCCCGCCCCTTGGATGACTCACTCGTGCCACTGGATTTCTTTGTGCTATTCTCTGCTCAACAAAGTACAACTCAATCATATGTTTTTCCTCCTCGCGCCCACCCAAGGCTTGCCCACCCGCCGCAGTCTAGTAATATTTTTGTGGCCGTGGGTCTAGACTTATTAAAGGTATGAGCTGCAAAGACTTCATTTGATTGTCGGGTGATGGGGACAGTTTCTCAACAATGACTTGGAATCTTTCCCAAGCCATATACAAGTTCTCATCGCTTCGTTGAAACTTAGTATCTCACTTCGCAACGTTGCGCCTTGCCCTCAAGGAAAGAATATGATAAGGAACTTAGCCAAGTCATTCCATGAAGCATGGAGTTCGCTGCTCAAATTCTCTTCACCACTTCTTCGCCTCTCCCAACAATGAAATGGGAAGAGGGGTCACTGACATAACTGTGGACACGCTAAGTGGGGACAAATGTGTCACTAATTCCCAAAAGCTCAAGTGCCGCTATGTCCTCATGTGCCATTCAAAGAACTGACCACTAGAATGTTACACCACACCATATTCTCGTTTAAGCCTCCAAAGTCTCTCCGTGCTCGATTTACTTGACACTAGATGTCACATCTGGCTGCTAGTGGGATGCGCCACTGCAATCGGCCTTGCCGCATTGCCTCCATGACAATCGGTGTTGCCCCGCGGGTGGTTGTTTGTACCTTTCTTGAAGTCTCCTCAACTTCGCTCAAGAGCTACTCTCCTTGCAAATGGATTTGACGCTCGTGTTCAAGTAACGGTTCCAAGAGCTCACTATTTCTAGCCAGCCCGGCAGACAACCCCGTCACCGCAATAAGATTGTGACTAAGACCAAGTTTCTCAACACTCCTAAGGAAATTCAAAATCACATAAAAATAGATAACTTATCAAAACTTCGCCGAGTCCCCGTTGAACGGGCGCGCCTATAAAACTTGACGTACTCTTTTTCACATCGAGCGCGTCCGCAAGTGTAATGTGTCGTACAAGTATTATAGTGGCTCTTTTTAAGAATCGCATTGTCGAACTCATAGGGACCGGACCCATTCCTCTAACTATCCATTTCTAGTGTGATCTTAAATACCTACAATGCTGGTGAGTTTAACTTCAAATTAAGATTAATTAAGTCTAAGTTTGGGTCAACGTAAATATTCAAATTACTCTAGGAGCAACATAGAGTTAAAACCAGATAATCATGCGAGACTACCATTTGCAATGGATTAAGCAATTTTAACTGATTTCAATTGTTATTTCTGGCTATAATTAGAATTGCATGTTCATGGTCTTTGAGCTCGCAACACGGCAATCTAGCCTCACCGCATCACAGAGCAAGGGAGCTCCACTCTAGTCGCGGGCAATCAATTATGCTGTGGTTTACAGGGAACGATTAGGGACTTTCGCAAGGGCCTAACCATTTAACTCAACTTAGCCTCACAACTACTTTGTTGAGGGGTGATGACATCCTGCTGGTCTTTCATAACCCCGTGTGTCAACCGAGCACCTGCAGTTAGGTATATTTCTATCCTCGACACAAAAATCTTCCCGAGATACAAACATGCTCTCACATTCTCATGTCCCGACTCTAGATAATGTCAAGCTATTACCTAAGCTAACAAATATGCTTTCATGGTGATCAATCATAAAAACAACCAACAATCCGTAATGCAAGACGATAACAACAATCAATAACTTAATTCCAAAACAATATTATAAAATCACAATCATAATTCATGGCTTCAACCCTCGAGGAAGCGGTTCTAGACATCCGCGTGTTAGCAAACCACACCAATCTCTACTACACTACTATTAAACTACATACTTACAAGAATGTAGATGAGAAGGAATTTTCCAAACCCTAGATGAAAGCTCTCCCACTTCTCCTTCACTGTGTGTTTTCTGCACAAAATCGTGACTCCAATGGAATTAGGGAGCTAAGTGGTCCTATTTATAGTAAATGGAGAACCTGCATAATTTAGCTCGGCCGTGGAACGGCTCCGTGTCACTGGTGTACTCGAGCACGCCCTCCGTGTCGCTGAGGCAACGCGAAAGCTCTGTGGAAATCACCCGGGGGCTCCGCTCCCAGCACTGGCGCGTGGCACGCCGCTTGGGCAGCCCGTTGGCCTCCATGTCGCATGTGCCAGCCTGCGGTGGCACGTTGCCGACGCAAGCAGTGGGCTGTTTGGCCTCTTTGCCGACGTTCGCGGGTTAATTCCGTTTCTAAGCCTCTACTACCAACTCATGGATTAGCTCCTCAAAAGTCATCAAACCTACAAAACAAAGCCAATCATGTTGGTTAGCACATATCTTCACATTCATATAAAATCACATGAAAATGTATAAAATAAACTTGTGATAAACAAGACTAATTTAAGTTATAGTTTATCTCGGGCATGCTATTTTTTGCCCGTGATCATCTACTTAGCATATTCATCTATATTCACAAATATCATTCACATCACCCAACATGCACAACCCAATTTTTCACATTTCAACCAAATTCTAGTTTCTTCCTATTCAAATTCCAACCCTCTAGCTATCAATTCTCAAAAGTAAAAATTAATAAAACATGTCATTCATCGAAGTCTATATACTACAACGATACTATGAACAACATCAATCAACGCACCCTAAATGAATTAAGCTTAATTTGCACTTAGGCAAGGTTTACTTCCACCACATGTTCAAATATTGAAAATTCAACAAAATGAGGTTAAGTTCAAGAACATACTTTAATCCGATGAAATCGAAGAAAAGCTGAAGAAAACTGTGCGTAGTCCGTGTTACGTTGGGGGAAGAGGGAATTTGGGGTGTGGGTCACAGAGGGTAAGGAAAATAAGAAACAAAATTGAGGGGAACGGGGTTTTAAGAGTGTTTTTCACGCGGGTTACCCGGCGACTTGGCAGACCCGACGTGGAAATAACACTCAACGCAGTCACAGAGGGTAACGCTGAGTACCCCCTCCGTGACACTGAAATATCGCGCTCACCGTTATGCTACCTTTTATTTTTTTTATTTCTTATTTTATTTTTTCACCAATTTTTTCTCCTTTGCACTTCTTTGCACTTTTGCCCTCCGTTCCACCAAATCATCTCTTCCAACAAGAAATTGGTTAGGAATTCATAGGTTTCAATGAAAACAATATTTTTTTTATTTTTTCTTTTTTCTCCTTTTCGTTTTTTTATTTTAACTATTTCTACTATCTATTAGCAATACTTACTAAGTTGCCTCCCTGCAAAATGGGCCTTGGCTTACCATCGTGGCTCGACGGTCATTTACGCTCAATCATCCTCAGAGTGATGGACGTCTTTCTCTTGAACAACGCCCCTACCCCCAGCACAAGCCAATGCCGCCCACAACCAAGAACGTGGCACTTCTATCTTCTTGCCACAACTCCTGCTTTTGGTGCTTCCTCAATAGATGGTTTTGGCAATGGTTCCTAGACCCCATTAAAGGCTAAAGTCCTTCTCTTCCCGAGATACCATTTTGGTTCATTCAACATTTGCACCATCTCATGGGCATTCTATCTCCGAAATGACCAGAGCTCATCAATTCTCTTTCCAATGGGATCTCCGAGAATCAATAACTGGCAATTTCTCGCTTGATTTAGCACATTGATTGGGTTTAAAGTTCTCATATGGCCTAAGCCATGGCCTTATACATATCAAATATCACCTTGTCATGCGCCCGCATTGTTAGCTACCCCGCAGCTACAAGAATCAAAGCTCTCCCTTGCCAAGCAAGAAAGGGACGCCCTAAAATAAATGGGACTTCCGTATCTCGGCTCAAAAATCTAGAACAATAAAATCTCCGAAGATAAGGGAGCCCACTTGAATTCAAGACGTCCTCCCACAATGCCATCCGGTTCGGCCAAAGAGCTTGCCTACTCAACGCAAGATCACCGTAGCTGGTCTTAGACCGCCTTTACCCCAACTCTTTGAACACCGGGCGTTCCAGACAAGTTTGCGTTCGCTCCCAAATCGCATAATCCGCCAGCTCAATACTTTGCCCAATTGTGATTTAAATTGTAAAGCTACAGTGGTCTCCGAGCTTTGTTGGCAACTTGTTATGTATCCCAAGGTACCTCGCAAGCGCCACCGTAGTATTACCTCGTCAATCCGCTTTTGTTTGCTATGATGTCCTTGATATACTTTTCATTTCAGCACTCGCAAAACATCAACCAGAGGTAAATTAATGTGTACCCGTTTTAAGCACCTCCATGACCTTTTTGAAACACGCCTCTCCTTGTGTTTCTTTAATCTTTGATGGAACGGTGGTGGTCTTTCTACTTCGCCTGCCTTCTCCTTCCCCCTCTCATCAACATGTTCCCTTTCTTTCCATTGCTCCCGACTCACGAGGTGGTCTCTTTCCTGTTCCACCTCGAAGCAAACCACTCCTTGTGGTCAGCTGAATTAACTCCGCTGGGATTCGGCCGCTGTCACTCTAAGTAGTCCTCCTCTGGCTCCGGTGCTCGGGGCTCCATAGTTGACCAACCGGTACTCCAATGCCTTTGTAGCTAACCTGTCGTTTTACGTCACGCTACCTCTCTATATAATCACCGCATTTGAGCTTGGTTAGCTAACATTGTTTTAAATATCCTCACAAGTCAGGTGGTGGAGGAGGTGCATTGTTTCCTCTATATTGAGACTGATAGCTCACGTCTCTCCTTGATTTCTCTCCGCGCACCCCGGGACTAACTCGCCTCGATTGGCCGTTACCGCCCCAAGAGAAATTCGTATGACTCCTCCACCAAGCAGTTGTTGCCATATCAAGCAGATTATTTCCGTACACACAACAAAGTTCATCAATCGATTTGCACCACCACAAGACCTGCCGAGTGTTCTTACTACCGCATACTTCACACCAAATCAGCAGACTACATTGACTGGGCTTGAGGCTGATTCAAGCTCATATTGCTAAAGTGGGTGTTGAGTTGATCTTGCAATGCAAATATCCGCGGCAGCCGAGCAGCCGTAAACCATCCACTTCAAAGACTCCGCCGCTTTCCTTGTTCCTCCTCTAAGAGTCCGCATTCCACTGGATTTCCTCAAATACGATTTAACAAAGCATACAAACTCCTAATAAGTCTTTTCTAATGCTTGTACCCCACTCGCCGAGCTCCAGCAAAATTTTTGTGTGGGGTTCCAAACCTCTATGAAAGTAGCGTACCAAAGACATCATTTGGATCGCGGATGTGAGGACAATCCCTTAACTTTGATTTGAACCTCTCCCAGGCTTGGTACAGGTTCTCACAATCTCTTTGTTTAAAACTTAGAATCTTAATTCTAAGTTCCTGTCAAGCTTCCTGATGGAAAGAATCGACAAAATTTTCTCGCAAAAGATCATCCTGCTGCGATGGGTTAGGTGGTCCACTCTTTCAACCACCTCGCTTTCCCAATAATGAAATGGGAATGTAAGCCTTACGTAATCGGATGATACCTCAAATGTGGGATGTAAAGGTTACTTATTCCAAACTGTTTTGGAGATGTTGTGGATCTTTCGCAGGGAGACTCCGAATTGCCCATTGCAGCGCAATTGCACCATGTCTCTCGTTTCGAAGCTCAAACCTCCTCCTCGGGCTTAGGTCCGCAAATACTTGATGTAACATTGTTAGCATGTGGGATTGCTAATTTACAATCCCTAGCCGCTATATTTCCTGCACTAACACCTGCCTCACAAGTGGTGGATTCTGCTGCTTCTCCAAGATCGACTGCCTTAGTAACTGCAATTTCCTTCTAGAGCTTCTCTTTGATGATGGGAATTGGTCTTTCCGTCTCTGGGTATGAATCCACCAGCTCTGCCCCTATCTCTGCCGTTGTTCACCGTAATCTACCACCCGTAAAAAAAAGACAAAAAGCAAGATCAAGTTGAGCCGCACTTATATAGAAATTGTAACTAACACTAAGAAAATACTCTTACCAATTGCCGCCCCAAGAACGACGCCAAAACTTGTTCAAGTGTTTGTAAATTACATGCAAGTGCACGTGGTCTAACAAGTAGTAAAATGGCTTAAGTAAGCTAAGTATCGATCCGATAGACCAAACTAAGGCACACTAACTTAAGTGCTAATGAACTATAACTTTTAAGAATGAATACAACCATTTAAATAAGATTTTTGCAGTATAGTTTCCTAATTAATACTTCTAAACTAAGACAAAATTATAAAGTGCGACTGAACTATAGTAATGAGCAGGCTGAGGTTAAAACGAACATGCAGGGAATTGAATTTATCGATGCAATTCGCCACCTTTCCTTTGGTTTCAGTCAAGAATTATTGCCTATGGATTGGAACTTCGCCTCTCACCATCCTAAGAATCATGAATCTTCAATCTACATTTCGTGATAAAAGAATTTCATGTTCTAACCATACAAACCGATTCCTTAATTGACTAATAAGACTTTCGGGACATATTTCTATTTTGGAATGTAAATCAATTTCAATTTATCAAACTAAGAAGAGAGATCATATCCTACCAATTCACAACTTTCCAATTTCTTTCCTTTTCAAAATCAAAATTGAATTTTTTAGATAGACATTAACATTGGCCAAACATTAATGCAAGAAGAACCAATTGATAGAACAACCATTGAAGAAAAGAAGAAAAACTAAATGATACAATTACATTCCACCACAATTGTTCTTAACCTCAAGAAGAAGTGAATTTAGCCACTCATTTGTGGATTAAACATCATCAAATGAGTATAAATCATACAAACACCGAGATAAAAGAAGGAAAAAGATATAGAGAAGAACCTTAGAATTTTCGTCCTCAACTGCAACTCCGCATTCTTGCTCAACCAAGTCGTAATGTTTAAAAATAAACCTAAGGTGTTATTTATACTATTGAGAATTTTTCTAATAACAAGCAACGTGGGCACGGAGTGTATCGTTAAGCACCTCCTGCGTTACCGGGCTATCACGTGTAACCTTTCTCTCGGAATTAGGGTTCCCTGCCACTTTCTTCCTCGCCGCGTTACCGGCTCGCGCAACGCGGAGCCAGCCAACGCACACTGCAATCAAGGCTCACCTACACCGGAAATTGATGTCCTGTGCAAATGTACTCAATGTGCTACTTGGCATCGTTGTGGCATTGCCTCCGTGTCACCGAGGTGGCAACGCGTAACCTTCACTGGAATTGACCAAAATAAATCACCCGGCGCGTAATGCCTCCGCGATGGTACAGAATACCTACCCATCGCGTGAGCCCTTATTTTTGTCAGCTTCTTCCTTGACCTTTTCAGCCACTCCTTGCTTCCAAGTCCATTCCCCGATTTTTACCAACATGTATCTTAGCTCTCAAAATTACATTTTTCTCGCAAAACAACACTAATCAATTGCTAGCACCACATTTTAACTACAAATCACATGGAGAATGCACAAATAACGTATATATAAACAAGACAAAATGAAGCATTTGAGTATCACTGGCATATAATTCGCTCGCATCGTGTAACTACTCTATAAACGACACTAAAAAAAATTTGACCGTAAAATTAAACCAAAAAACTACTAGAGATGAACAAATCATACCAAAACATCACAAGGCATCATCCATGTTCACAGTCATCACCATTACTATCTATTATAGACTAGAGTTAATCAACTCATACTACTACCGTGAAGAATGACAACTAACACTAAAACCCACTACAAATTTAGCAAAGAAAAGATAAACGGGAAATTCATTTCCGAATTCCATACTTGACCGCACTTTCCTCAAAGGCATAACCAAATTTATCAAGCAGGAAGAGAAAAAGAATCCCCGGTCCTGTAAGCATAGTCACACATTTTGCTATACTCCTTATAATCATCATGATCATCCTCCATCAAATTGTATGTCTCCTATTGTATCATCATCCTCCTTATCAATATATAAGTCATCGCACCATCATTCAAGACCGTAGGCTCATCATCATCCAATGATTCCTCAAAAGTTGGTCCCACTGCATTAATATTGCACTTACAATGAAAAAATTTCCTCTAGGACTGGAGTATCTCTTATCAATGGTGTGTTTACTCTCCGATTCTCAACCGTAACTCTAGCATCCCAACATGCAATCCCTCCAAACTATCATCCCAATCTTGACGCTTCTGTGAACCGAGCTGGGAGCTATAGAGGTGACAAGTTCTTGACCTTCATGACATTAATCATCTTGTCACTGTGTGTCTTCTAGAAGTAGATGAAGATCTTCCTCTTCCTCAATGCTAGCCTCTTTAAATAGGAGACTTCTCATGACAATATTCCATCTCAGCTTGCCCGACCTCTTTATGTCATCTTAGAGCACACCTCCAAAGTTGGATTGCATCCTTTCATCATCATGTATACCAACACTGGGCTTCGCTCTTTCTAGTGATCTCCGTGATGTTTGTCCTGTGAGGAACACTACGCATAAGCTTCACCTAAACTCTCGGCCTCTTAATCAAGTAGGAGAATAAGAGTGTAGAGTGAGGAAATATGGTCCCTTGCCCAACGGCCGATGAATGTCACCACATAATTATGGTGGATGTCGCGGCATGTGAGTTTCTAGCAAATGAAGTACTCAAACGGCCTACCAATCGGTGTACCAAGGAAAGCATTGAATGTCTTAGCAAGAAACGAACTACCTAACCCCGTATTTTGACATCTGTGCCTTCCTTCAAGGAAGTGTCCTAGCTTTGTACATAAAATTCCTCAATTAAAGTGAGGTTGCACTTCCTCCCCTCGCTTGGTAAATACATATCCCAATCCCAACTTCATGACAAGTTGTCGCGCATGGGCGGGGAACTCAAGCACAAGGTGACCTTCGTCAATCCAATTTTTTGAGCATATTTGGCCCTTTTGTGTGTTGAACCACTTTAACCTATGAGGCTCCACAACCTGGCCCTAATTTCTAGCGGGTTGCCTTGGTAGTCGGCGAACTTAACCCTTTGTTCCCTCGAAGCCGCTTTTAGACCTTTGTTAGTGGTCTCCACTTCCTTTCCTTTTGCCATATTTTGATGTCATGACACCTGCCAATCAAAAATCAAGAACTTCAAAAGGATTTGTTCGCGGAACAACAAGGCTAGCTAATTAGGTATTAGTGGTGCAAAAATGACCCCACATGTAATTTGTTGGCATACTTGTGAGAATTTAATAAATAGAGCAGTCAATACTTCCCCATTATCTTCCTGCAAATCTCAACAATTCAAATTATTCACTACTTCACACTACAAAATAAGTTCATGAATTTTCTTTACATCTCTCCTCTATATTTTTTCTTTTTAAGAATGCCCCACTTTGGCCATTCCTTTCACCTTCCCACTTTTAATTCATAATTCAAGCAAACTCAACATGGAAGTATTTTATAATAAATTTTCAACAAGCAAATATGATATTTACTACTATCCACAATGAATTGATTAAAAATTCAATAACTCAAGATCTCTCACATTCAAGAATTCCCCAATATTAAGCACTTTCTCCCTCTTAAAATCAATTCTATCCACCAATTTCATGAAATTTAATTCATCCCCATAACTTAAAATCACTAAATTCAACCAAAAATAAGCAACTCAAACAAAGATATAATATTATTATGAAAGAATTTGAGAGATTAAAGCTAATGAAACTCATGGCCATGAAATTCAAGGTTTTCTACCAATAATGGTGATTTTTGGGTCTTAACTTGAGTGGGAAGAAGGGCAAGGGGGCACATGATCATAACTCAAATAACCAAAAATAAGAAAATACTTATTTGATTTGTGGAAACTTTCTTCACTCAAGCTTCTTGGAGAAGAAAAATAATGGAGCGGGGTAAGGGAGAGGAGTTACTACTAATGAGGGGAGGAAAGAGAATTTTATTTGTTTTATACTTTTGACTTCTAGGTGATAGATGATGAATGGGGATTTCAAATAGCTGTGTATGACATGGTTTTAGTTATTTTAAGGTCCTCGTCAAATATTGACCCATGGACCAAAACAATTTCATCCAACATCACTCGACGCGGCTGCCAGTTGGCATACTTAGAAAAAAATTTCTCTTCATGGATCGGGTCTGGGTGGTGCGCTCCAATGCACCAGCCTAATTCTTTTCCTTCCTTCTATAGTTAACACCGGTGCCCCACGCTGTATTTCTCTCCAATTAGAATTTTTCAAATTTTTTTTCCCCATTATTTTTCCTCAAAAGTCGTGTTCGTCTTTACAAAAACCAAAAATATTAGGAAAGATGGGTTGTGTCTCAACAATTTCCTTAGTTATAGTTGTGGCACGACATTCGTAAGTTTCCCGTGCAAACTCTCCTAATTTAACATTGCAAGAAGATTGGGAAGTATCTCCTCTACCTCTTCACTTGAGTGAGATGATTAGTACCGATCAACCGTTGAACTTCCACTAACTTGCCATTGCCTAACTTCCTACTTAAACCCTCCGTGCTCTACCGCTATCTCACTATAAAGTCCTCATAATGAGGCTGCAACCTTGCCACTTCTAAACACATCAAGATTTGCCTCTGACTATCCACACCATCGACATCTTACAAATCCTCACCTTCATAATCGCATCGGCAAAGAGCTAGAAGTCCTCTCCCCAAAATGAGGGAAAGTGCTATATTCCTTCATAATCCAGGATTATGATGTCCACCGCAAGATCAAAGGTCCTACCTTGGATCAAGATGTCCTCATAATTCCGTCAGATAAGCAGCAGGACTTGCTCTGGCAAGTCGCAGCAGGTTGTTGTGGTAGGACGCGGTTCACCTAAACCCAAGGCTCGAACAAGGATGCAGAACTCAAATAATGCTTGCTTCAAGTCACACAAATGTAGAACCAACTTCTCTGCTCCTAATACCCACTGGAATGATGAAGCTCTCGGGTCTTTTCAAATTTTCTTGAAATTTTATTCTCGCATTAATTCTGAACAATACCTATGCAGGGAGCCAATCTTAAACTCCATAAGCCTCCTTGTTTTCCACAATATACTTTAGATACTTGGCATATTTCTTTAACTTCCTACAAAAGCTCCACCAATGGTAAGTTAAAATGTACCGCTCAACACATCAAAAAATTACTCACAGTTGTGTTCTCCTTCTCGCTTAAACCTTTTGAGTGTGGAAATGGAGGCATGGTCTAGCATTTACTAATTTTTGGCCGTGAGTTGCTTCGATCGCCAACCTCCCGTTTGGACACATCACAACTCGCTCTTACATCAACTTTCTCTTATCTCTAGGGATCACCTCACCCCGTTCTTCCACTGCACAAATAAATTGCGCTCACATCTTCCTTTGGGTTCTTCTTGCAGCACCAAAGTGCCCTTTCTTGGCCTCGTTAGTCTGGAAAGGCCAATTGCCACATCTGGTTTTTTCATTCATGGATGAAATCCTCGCATCTCATTGACCACCCGAGGCCCGCTCGAATCATCCACCGTTTTATCATCGTCTAGTGAACCGGGACAGCTCCGCCGGCCCCGAGGTCTTGGATAGCTGTTCGGGTCTTTAAAAGTTCTCGATTCCCCTCCCCATAAGGGATTCGCATTCCCGTACCCCTAGTTGTAATTATTACCTACAAAAACCTCCACCTCACAACCTTGTTGTCCCCACAAAATAAATAGACTCGGGTTTAGTGGACAACCTTAAATAAGTTATGGCCTTCTCCACAAACCTCACATGATGGTTGTGGAGTTTGGACCTAGTGAACCCATCAACCTAGATTCCTACCAAGTGGTTACAAGCTTGTCGATCATATTCACCAACCGACCGATATCCGCCCTCGGATTGCCGTTACACCATCTACCTTGAGCTTTCTTGGCATCTTAGTTGTTGTGGACCCTCTACCAGGCAATCGAGGTCCACTCCCTGATACGAGATTCAAAAGAGCCTTTATCTCATCAATGCTTCTTGGACAAAATTTGTCCCTATGCAAGAGCATCAAGTAAGATCTTTGACTTTTGTTTTAGCCTCTAAGATATTGCAACAATAATCTCCTTCGACCGCATGTGGTGCGGGCAATATCTCAAGTAGCCCTCTTTGTAATGCTCCTCCACACTGGCTTAATGTCTCTACCATCTTTACACAAAATCATATATCATCCCTCTCAACTCCTTACTCCTCCTTGAAGAGAAAAACCTATTGATGAATTTATTGTAAAGAGCCTCTCAAGGAGTGATGGAACTCACTGGGTTTGTTATTTTGGAAGACACTTGGCTTCACCAATCGCTGAGAACGAAACAAGGTGAGCTTAACATACTCATCCACACGCTTGACAAAGAAAGTTCTCACCACCCACGAACGCCATTAGATATCTCGTGCGACTTGCCCTAATATTGACAAGTATTTTTGACCAACCAGCACGGTCCCTTTCTTCAACTTAAAATTTCAGTGATGGTCGGCTTGATGATCGCTTGGAGGTGTTCTCTCCAAGTTCAACTTCAGCAGCAAGAATCGGAACCTCTCTTGATTGTTTCCCTATGCTTGCTTTGCTATTTTCATATAGATAACCTCGCGAAAGGTTCTCTCACTTATGGATCAAAATAAGACAAGGGTGGTCTTGGCTTCATAGTTGGTGCACACAATAAGCACAACACTGTATCTTCAATAAAAACAATAAAACATAAAATACAAAATAGAAAAGAAAACTAATCTTAAAATGATTAATCAATCTTTCAAGTCCCAAGAATAAAGACTCAAAAATTTGATAAACAAGTGTACGCAAGCGCACATGTTCGCCAAATAATATAGGATAGTGAAGTTTCAATATCAATCCTCAAAGACTTGTCGATTAATCGCTCTGCTGCTACCACTTTAATTTCACTATTCAATTAACACGTATAATAATGGGGAATGGTTTGACTATTATTCTATTAAACTTAAACGTAAATTAACCAATGAAACTAAAATTGTTTTAAAAGTGTCTGCAATTCAAATAATGATGAGATCTAGGGTAATGTCACTTTTGCTTCAGGTTGAGTTTTCAAGACTTGAATACGTTAGATTAATTTTCCTTAGGTTGCTAGTTGCAAGTTACTATCCCATTTCTTGTCATTCTCCCGAACATCCAAGAACTATCCCATGAAGCCTAACTGCCATATCCTATGGTCATAGGAAAATATGAGACGATAGTTATGGATACTTGTATTTCAACTAAACAAGGTGGAAGGGTATATTCCTATCCCCAATAATAGACTTCTATCTTGAGCTTATCGTAACAAGAGTCTCTTTTTTGAATACCGTTCTATCCTTACTTTTAACCTTTTATTCTCCCGACTTCAAACCAAAAGCTAATAGGGGATTTATTTTGAACTGTGAACAAATTCAATGAATAAGCAATTAACATAAGTAAGAATAAACAATATTTAAGAAGAATCAATACTAACATAACAACAACTATTAAAACGCCCATTAACTATGGACAAAATACTAGAATAGAAGTTTAGCCACTCATTTTCAAGTGGAAAACCAAAGACATATCATCATACAAATATAAATGATAAAAAGAAGAAGAAAAACCTATAATGATCTTCTTGTCTCTTCCCCAAAAGCTATGTACAAATGATGTAAGATGATAGAAAAATAGTTAACAAATCACCTAGATGTTATATATATAAGCAAGGCCTCAAATGACTTTTTTCCTCAAGTAATTATTTCAAAATCAAGAAAGTCCATCCTTAATATGCCTCGGCGTGTGCTCCATCCAACGCACTGTGTTTGGCTGAATTTCAAGTTTTGCCCGTGCTCCCTACACCAGCCGGGTCGCACCAAAGTTTTAGCCGGGCCTCGAGCCATTGACCCTTCGGCATGCCATGCCACTCAAATCAACTGAGTGTTGGAAAAATTTACTAAGTGTAGAATGCCCCGGCGCTCCACGCCACTCATCTCACCAAGGTGTTGATCAAATTTTCCTCGGGTTAAGGACTTGGCATGCCACGCCACTCCATAGAACCACCTTGGTGCATTTCTCTAAGTTTGAGGTTGGCACGCCACGCCAACCATGTCACCAAGCCAATTTTTGCAAACTCTTCTTCCTTCACACCTTGGAGTAATTTTGTGTTTTTTTTCTCAGGGTTTCCTCGCTTCAAAACATCTAAAAATATTTGTTAGCTCACAAGACACACATGTCATGAATCCATGCATTTCATAAGGATTACAAACTCAAAACAAGGTAAAAGATGGGTAAAAATATGGTAAATGGGCATAAGTATATGTCCAACATCAATCGCGTACTCTATGTTATATTGTCTAATGATATAGGCTTGGGTGATCGCCCGCCCAAGGTTAGATACATTCTAGACTTGATCGCCCACAGCGGTGAGTCCTCATCTTCTAAGGACTAGAGTTATCTACTTAATTTGAATCCTTTTTCCTTGTTTTAGTTTCAAACTTGGAGTTAGTCAGTTTATTCTAGAAACTTATCGCTGTAGAGGCTTTCTTTATTGATGGAGTTAGTATGTTTAGCTTCTGTGACTTAAATGTTTAAATTATCGTGATTATCTTTATTATCCATAAGGGAATGTCTCCGCATTTCGCTTAGTTTCCGCTAGTTTTCCTCATAAATTATATATGTAGGAAAGTAGTATGCTATGTCAGCGGGTTAGCTTGGAGCCATTCGTGGGTTTAAGTCCCGCAGGTCACGGCCGGGGGTAGACTAGTCATGACACTCTTCCGTATAGACTCAGTCGTGTGACACTCTTCTCAAACTCTCTCGGGGTCTCAAGTCAAGTCTTAGTAACTCAGTATGTGGATCATGAATGGTGGATTTCCACCCTCATGCCGAATCAAGTCTAATTTCATGATTTCAATTCTTCCATGTCTCCAATTATGATTTTCATAAATTTCTGTGGTTAGACCCTTTTTATGCAAAAACACTATGATCTCTTATGGAAATTGGATTTCTTATGATTTTATTTCTATGTTTTAAGGATTACATTACATGAATTGCTATGAAAAACTCTCAAGATTCATCATTTTCAAGTTAGCACATGATTTGTGCAAGTAAGGTATGAATATCATGAATATCAAGTTTATGTATCATGGTTGTATTTTCGTATTATTTTTATGGCTAATTCACGTATGTTAAGGAATTTATTTAATTTATCATATTTTTAAAACTATCCATGCAAAACCCCATGTTTCAAGTAATGACATGATCATCAGGTATGTTTTGGGAGTAGTATTTAATATTGAACAGTTGGGACTTGGCGCACCTAGCTCTCAAAACTACGCACCACCGGCAGATAAGGGATCCTTGCCAATAAAGAGTTCTCCCTTGCCCCTAGCTAAGGGGTCATAGCTAGTTGAGAGTGTCTCTCTTAAGCTACTAGATCAGCGAGTGACATCACACTTTCATGGTTCTTAACTCCTAAGCAAGGTATGACACCTCCCAAGTTTAGGGGGTACAAGTCGGGCTTCATGTTGCTCACTCTGGAGTATGTCAAGGTGAGAATCTCCCACTGCTCCACATGTTTCATGTCTATGCCTATGCTTTATGATACCACGACTTATAGTATTTTGACCCATCGATCGCTTTTATGAATTTTACTTATGATTTCAAATGTGTTAAGCTTTATAATTTTTGTTTTCAAAACCATGAGTCATTATACTTCATAATATGATGAAAAGTTCATGTTTTATGACTATCTCAAAATCATGATTACATAACATGTTGTCCTTACTCTCATGTTTTTCTTATCCTTCATACTTAGTATATTCAAAGTACCGATCGCATACTCTTTGCTATATCTCTCATGATATAAGTTCAATTGTTCACCCTACTTCTACTAGATTCGCTCTTGTTCCAAATTCAAATTAAAGATTGTGAGTCCTCATCATTCGAGGATGGAAATTTGATTCACGTATTCTTTTTCATTTCAAATTATGACCTAGTAGAGCTACCGGGGGCTTGTCCTCTCACTCATCTTATGTTAGAGGCTTTTCGTACTATGATGTATAGGATGCATTTCGCTATGCCATATCTCATGATTTACTTCGTGTAGTTGTATGCTTATGCTTATATTATGTATGTCCATATGTTAGCTTCGAGTCATCTATGGTTCTAGTTCCTCGTGCCATATCTCGGGATGTATGCTCTGGCCATGGCAAGAGCTGGGGCATGTCCATTTCTCACAATCAAAGAGTTTGTACAAGGTTGTTTAGTAGCACAATTGCTCATTAGTCCATAAAATACAGCAATAAATTCTTCTTTACTTGGCTCGGACGTGAGCTTGAACTCAAATTTAGTATATATGAAACCGATTGCATTATGACTAGTCCTATCTTCCATTACATGAAATATTTGGTGTTAGCATCTCCACATTCAACTAGCTTGACCTGCTTTATGTCTAAGAGCCTCGCTCTCCTCAATTTTACTCCATTTTTGCCAACCTCTATCACGCTCTTTCTCCTGAGCAAATAGTTCATGACTATATAGTTGACTATGTATTTGTCTCTTAAATAATGCCTAGTTTCTCTCTCGCTAGATTCTACTTATGTTTGTAAGAATCCATATAGTTATTAACATCCTTCAAATTTCTCAACTTTAGTTGCTTCAAGCTTTTATCTATAACCCCTCCATATTGTGTTCTCCATTTTATGTCCATACATTAGTAAAAAATATTTCCTTGAACTCGGGTGCCCACCAAATTAGGGAAAAATCAAAGGTTCAGGATGTAACAATCTGGCTGGCCACATTTGACCGTTAATAGAAGAGTAGTCGCACACTAAGGCTGAGAAATTCAACTCTACATGCCCATAATATTGACTCCAGCTGAAATCTCTAAAGCCAAGTCTATCTTACTATAAACTCTACTCTAAGTACTGCGTTTGTTAAACCAAGGAAATGTCATCCCGTAGATCTCTGGTGTAAGCTATAGAGTATTGACTATCCCAAAGAATCCCTCCACTTCCGTCGTAGTAACTTCAGACCTAATTCTATCATTTGAAGATATTACACTATTAAAATTCCACCATCACTCAAGTCCATTTGGGAAAGGTAGGGTAACCCTCACGACCCGAACGGAGGCTCCGATCGCAACATGGGAAAATGAGCCCCCAGACACCCAAGTCTCCACTCCAGCTGGAATAAGCATACATCTAACTAGATCAATAAAATAGAAGAATCAACAAGATAATCATAGTGGAAATCTATATTAAAAATAACATTAGAATACACAATATGAAGTCAATACAACCATAAGTCTCTGAAAACTTTAAATACATTGAAGTCAATGGACAAGACTTAACTAACTCAACAATCAAACTAGAAGTACATAAGAAAAATCATCAGTCTAGTCCTTGGGAGATATGGACTCACCAACAACGCACGATGCTATCTCAAAAGACTCACTATGATCATACCGAGCTTGAGAGTTCTGGATCCCGTATCATGAAACGATACAGCATAGAGTATGTGGTGGGCACGTGGTATGTACTCGAGTATGCAAGCTGGCAAAACTGCCATAAGTAAAATCATTTAAATACATGGCAATGTAAGAACATAACAATAAGAATCTCGAGAGTGTGGCTTGTATGCATTCTTTCAAATCATGATCTCATCATAACATAACATATCATAATCAATCAATTTGACTCAAAATAACTATATTTATAATAAAACTAAACATTAAGTCAAACCCGTTTTTAGAACATATGTATATATAGAAATCTCACGAATGATAAGCATGCATAACTCAAATCATGAGGAACAATAGGAGACTTGTCTTTAGTCAACATACCACGATAACTTATGTGGTCCCAACTATTACACTCAAGGTAGAGTCGTCCAAAGCCTTTCCATGGAATAGGGTGATCGACTCTTAGCTTGCTCCTAGTGCTAGATAGTACTCCAAACATGCATATGTCCTAATATCAAGCTTCAACAAAGCTCAACATCTTCTATTGACGGCCTTTAATCATTTCAATGACCTCAAATATGAAATCATGCATATGAGAAGCTTTAACTAGAACCACACCACAAGCCGAAAGATAATTGGGAGTCTTCGCTCTAAAATCATGTGGTAAGCTTAGTCTGATAAATCATAAATCATACTTACCATGTGGGCATTGCCCAAAGATTTGTCATACTTGAAATTACTCAATTCATATCTAAAATATAATTATAAACATGGGTATCTTGAAAACACATTTTCTATCACAGACCATCACAACATACATTCATCACAAATGTCATTTTTCATGAAATTCAAGCATCAATGGGCTTTAATTCATAAAGCTAGAAGACATAATTTTTAATTGAAAACATTATAAAATTGTCACCACTCATGATGTACACTGCCTCAATACCAAGAATTCTCCATAGGCCGACCACGAATCGTGCAGAGTGACCATGACTCGTGGGGGTCCTCCCGTGGCCAAGTACATCATCTCTCTTCCTTTTTTGTTTTCTTACCTACCCACCCCACAACTAACCTAACAACTCGGCCTCCCAAGAGCTCGTGATCACATCTTCCTGGATTCCATTTTCAAATTTTCAACTCATCATCAGCTACCCTAATGAGTCAATTTCATGACTCGTAGGGTCAGCTCTCATGGATCACCTCACGATCCGTCCCGATGCCTGGTGCTAGATTTAAACATTCCTCCTCGTTTCAACTCCCTGTCTCATCTTTGGGCTTCCTGGGTATAAAAATATCTCCTTGGGAACATTCATCCTCGAATGGCCGGGAAAACACACGTAGTGTTATTTAGATGCAATTATCATATCTAAATACCGATCATTTAAACCGAAAACTTGCTGTAATGGCTATCTCCAATTCAAACTATCCCAAACAATCAATTTACGAATCATAACATAATATCCATATACCATTAAAGAAAATCAAAGTAATATGACCTAACATGAAACTAAATAGAAGTTTTAGGTCAAAACCGATACCTCAAATTGGAATCCAGTTCATAAAGAATAAATGTGGGTACCTAGCTATCATATCTACTGGATTCGCGTAGCTCCTTCAACATGCTAATTCTCCATAACACTTAACTCAAGCTACTTCCTTGTTCCTTAGCCTTCAACCTCGACGATCCAATATTTCTACCGGAACCTCCTCAACTAAGGCTGTCTTTTACACCAACACTCTCCACCGGGATAACTAGAGGTGATCACCTAAATATTTCTTCAAAAGCAATACATGAAAAACAAGATGCACTAAGATACCCCGAGGAACTCCAACTCATAGGCCACCTTGCCAACACATCTTACAATCCTAGATGTACATACGGACTAAATTTCCCCCTTCTTTCCGAACCGATCACCTTCATGGGAGACACCTTTTAGAAATACCCAATTATCAACTTCAAGTTCTAATTCTCTCCTCCTCACGCCGACGTAGGACTTTGGAGACTCGGCGCCAACCCGTCCCCTTATAATTTGAACTTTCATCACGGGCCACAATCCTCAAATCCATCCAATGGTCGCACTTACCTTCACCTATATAGAGCTCCTAATCGTTCCATCTAGATAATTGAATGATAGCTTATTGTGGCGTAACCGAGAAGAGGCAAAAGCTATCCGCCACTCTTGAAGCTAATCACGCATTCTCTCAACATGTCCTCGAGGGTCTAAATTGTCCATTTCGCTAGACCATCCGCTTCAGGGGCAGAAACGCAGCTACCGAGCTTAACCCAGTACCAAGCCCCTTTGGAAATGACTTCCAAAACTCAGAGGTAAATTGAGCGCCTCTTCAAATGATGGATAAGGGCACCCACACCAACAAGCTCCTGCATATATAGTTTGGCATAACTTCCCACCCAATCTGTGGTTTTGACCTATGAGAAATGAAAGGAAACTTTGGTCAACTTGTCTACCACAACCCAAATGGAGTCATATTGCCTCGCGAGTGTGAGGCAAACTTGTGATGAAGTCCATGTTGATTTCTTCCCACTTCCAAGTAGGGAATACTGGAGTATCTTGGAGCACACCTCCCGGTCTTTGATGCTCTTCAACCTTACTTGCCGACAAATCGACACTTAGCTACAAATTTCACAGATCCTTCTTCATGTCGCTCACGCAGATTTCCGTAAGTCACTCTGGCATATATTGGTGGCACTGGATGGAGTGAATAGAATACCTAGTTCCATGAGCCTCGTGCAACATCCGTCTCCCCCAAATCATCCATATCCCGAATACATAAGCCAATTCTAGTATCAAAGTACCCCATCTCCCCTTTGGAGAAGACCTCTTACCTCTCACTCCGCACGCGCTCTCTTTAACTTTACCAAATAGGGTCCCCATCTTGACTATCCTATACACGCCTACCAATGGCGATTCTGACCTATTCTCAACAACCACACCACCATCGGTCGTAGTTAACCAACCTAACTCCCAACCTTGCGAGTCGATGCACATCGTTCACCAGCCCCTTCTTCCATTCATCCACATGAGCCACATTCTCCATGGAAAGTCTACTAAGTGTGTCCGATAATACATTGGCCTTACCCAGATGGTAAAGCACACTCATATCGTAGACCTTGAGTAGCTCCAACCACCTCCTTTGCCGAAGATTGAGATCCTTCTAGGTAAACACGTATTACAAGCTCTTGTGGTTTGTAAACACATCAACATGGACCTATACAAATAATGTTGCCATATCTCAATGTGAATACCACCGCATCCAATTCAAGATCATGGACGGTAATTCTCTCCTCATGAACCTTTCAACCGTCAAGAGGCATATGCTATAACTTTCCTACACTACATCAATACACAACTAAGTCTCAACTCAAGCATCGCAATACACTACCAATCCATCAGCATTCTGTGCGTGAAAGCACATTGGTGCCAAGTAAGTCGGGTCTTCAACTCTTGGAAGCTCTTTCACAAGCCTCCGACTTGGAATTTCTACCTTTCTCTCGATCAATTTGGTAAAAAGGGCTGCACCGATGAGAAACCCGTAACAAATCTCCTAATAGCTGGGCCAAACCCAAGAAACTTCAAAGATCCTGCTGGGTTCACCGGTCTAGGGAAAATTCTTCACCGCTCCTATTTTTTTAGAGTCCACCATTATGCCTTCAAGGCTTGATACCACATGGCCCAAAAACGCTACTTTTAGTTCAAACTGTAAACTCAGACTGTGCACTTTAGCATAGCAATTGACGATCCGAGAGTTCCGCAAGACTACTCCCTTAAAATGAAAGTACGCTCCTCTGTCTCAGAGTATATATGATGTCATCAATAAAACACAATCACAAACCAGTGATCCGCTTGAACACCTGTCATCAAGTCCATAAAAGTCAGGAGAATTCATTAGTCCAAAATACATAACAAACTCATAATGACCATAACTACCAAAGGCTTCGGGATATCACTTTCCCAAACTCTAAGCCGATGGTACCCAACTGAGATCTATCTTTTGAGAAACACTTAGAACCCTTGGCCGTCAGCCAAATCATCAATCTTGGGTAAAGGTACCGTTATTGATGGTGACTTTGTTCACCATCGATAGTCAATACACATGTGAAGAGACCATCTTTATTTCTGCAAAGAGAACTCGGTGCACCCCATGGAGACTTGCTCTGGCTTCACGAAACCCTGTTCACAAGTCCTTCAATCGCTTTAAACTCTTTCAAATTTCTACTGAGCACTCTCAGAGGGGGAGGGAATAGATATAGGTTGCGTGCCTGAAGAAGGTCAATACCAAAATCAATCTCCCGTTTGGGAGGATTCCCTGTAAATCATCTAGAAAGACTTCTAGATACTCACGCATCACTGGAATTGAATGAATAGTCTGGGATATCGACTCAACCTCCTTAAACCTATCTAGATGGTACAAAAAACACTGAAACCATCTTTCCGGGGCCTTAAGGTAGGAAATGAAAAGACTTACGGTGAATAGCTGAACTACCCATCCATTCTTAAGACTAGCTCACCTAAAAATCAACTCTACCGTTCGTGTTCTACCATTAACTCGGCATAAATACGCAAATAGCCAATCCATACCGAGGATAACTGTAACCTGGCCATACCTAACTCTACCAAGTCTTTGGAGGTGACTTTCTAAAGGATCGAGACTCTGCAACCTCTATACCCGTTTGGCTATAATCACTACTCTACTGAGTAGAAACTGAGAAGGAGCCCCTGGTTACTGGATTTGACCAAGATACTGCCACATAAGGTATCACAAAAGACAAGGTAGCCCCTGATCTAGCAAAGTATAAACGTCAAGATGGAAAAACTTGGGAATATTACCAGTGGACTACATCCGGAGACCTCCCCGCTCCTAGCAAGATGCTAAGGCATAGAATCCTTTCCGGCGCCATTTCCACTGCAAAGTAGATGCCTCGATGTGCCGAGCGACGGTGCGCTGCTGATGCTGCTGCGAACTAGAAGTTGGTGGGGCCTCACTCATCAAGTGATCTTTTCCTCACGCTTGGTCAGCACTTCGAGTATGTGTCCAAGCTTCCCAAACCCGGAAACAAGCACCGTGATCAAGTAAACATCCACCCGTGTGGACTCCCGCCACACCTAGACAAGTCGGGATACTAGAATCATGTCTACTACTTGACTCTGCAGCTCCATGCTCGCCCTATCTAATCGTGTCTCTAGGGGCCTCGGGATGGAACACTCAATGCCGAAGATGCCGGGCCGGTGATCTCAATGAGCCCTGCTATCTACGCCTACCACCTTACCTCGATTGTGAGAATCAGGTTATTGGTCCTGCCTTAGGCCTCCTCTCTCAAAGTGCTACCTCCATCTGGCTGGGCGATGAAATCATTCCGAGGAAGTCCATATCATGATGGAGCACAGCGGTCCTACAACTCTGTCTAAATATCCCGCCACGCTCATGAAAAAATCCGGCTCACTCAAGCGCCTCTAATCAACTACCAACTTTGGGGCATACTTCTGATGTCGAGTGAACCTCAGCATACTGCACTGGCCATCCTCCCCCACTTCGATTTACGGTAACCCGCCCGTCATATCTCTATCTCTCGAGGGAAGAACGGATTCAAGAATGCAACATGGAACTCCTCCTAAGTGACCGATCCTACCTCGACGATCCCGTTTATCTTTCCATTGGCAAAACCTAACGCCAGCATGACCCTTTCAATCGGTATGAGGTCAACTCCGCGCACTCCACTCCATTCACCTCCATGACTTGGGTTATCTTCATAATCTCATCTATGAATCCCATGGGTTCCTCATCTACTTTCGACCCGAGGAACTCCGGAGGGTCTCATTCTCAAGAAATCTGGGACTTGAGCTTACCGCGACTGTGCCATTTTGTGAAATATGTACAACTTCCTATTGATTGACCTCGAGCAAGCCAAGTGCCTCGCGCAAGCATCCGAATAGTCGCCTCAAACTAGCATGGGCAACTAGCTCACGCCAAGGCTCCCGAACTCGGGGTAGGGAATTCGGGCCGGTGTGCTCATCTCGTTTCCATCCTCGTGTCTTCTCTCCCATTCCCATTCCTTCTATCATTCATTCCTCGAGGAGCAATGATCTGCACCTGGCAGCAGTTTGTCAGTGATAAGGAGACTTTCATCGCACGCATATGGATCATGAAAGAAGGAAACATTTCTAAACGTCTCGTAGCCTCTCCTTCTGGGCTATAAGTGTGGCGTGCTTCTCACCTAAGTGAAAAAGATCACAATTAATGCCACTTTGAAACACCTTAGAACAATTCAAACCTATTGCTCTAATACTAAGTTTTTTATGACCCAAACGGGGAGGCCCGCATCGTAACAAGGGACAAGGAGCCCTAAGAGACTCCAAGTCGACCCATGAATAAGCATACATCTAACTCTATCTATAAAATAGAAGAATCCCTAACAAGATATTCAGAACGCGAATCTAGATTAAATATAACACGTAATACATAACTGCTTTTAATACAACCATAAGTCTCGAAAGCTCCTTAAACATGACGAGTTGATGGGACAAGACTCAACCAATTCAACAACTGGAACCAAGTACATTAGAAAATTTGAATAGTCTAGTCCTGTGATTTGAGGACTCAACAACAACGTACGATGCTATCTCAAAAGACTCACTATGATCGAAATGAAGCAGAGTCGGATCCGTATCATGAAACAATACAATATAGAGTATGCTGCTAGTACGTGAATATACCGAGTATGCAAGGTAAGTAAAATCGCGAAGTAAGTAAAATCATTTAAAGACATGCGTAATGTAAGAACATAACAATAAGAATCTGAGAGTAGGGCTTGCATGCATTCTTTTCCTCGATATCATGATCTCATCATAACACAACATATCATCACAATCAATCGATCGGGACTCAAAGATGAAATCTGGATATTTATAAGTAAACCGAGTCAAACTCTATTTTAGAACATATATAGATATAGAAACTTCATGAATGATAAGCAATGTATAAAAGAAATCAAGTGAGGAACAATGGGAGACTCGTACTTTAACCGACATACCACGATAGAGCTTACGTGGTCCCAACTATCACACTCAAGTGGGTAGAGTCATCCAAAGAATTCTGTATAGTGGACGATACTACGATATCGAGACAAGACTGAAGGGACAAAGGGGTCGGGAATAGCTCATAGGGGAGGTCCTCGAAGTAATATATAATAGTATAAACCGACGTTGGCACGTAGTTTCGAGGCATAAGGTGATCGACCCAACCCGGCTTCTGCTTCCTAGATCACGACTCCCAAAACATGCATATGCTTCTACGTCATTATTTAACGAAGCTCAACATCAATAATTGACGAAGATAAATCATCAAATATATCTCAAATATGAAATCATGCATATGAGAAGCTTTAACTTGAATCCATACCGATGTAAGTTCGTAAGTGTACTGCCGTACAAGTAATATAGAGGCCTCTTTTTAAGAGCCTGATGTTCTAACCCACTGTGGACTAGACCACTCGCCCACTATCAAGTCTAAGTGGTGATATCAAATGCCATGAAAGTGTTGATTATAGATTTTTCGAGAAATTCTAATTAAGTCTATATGTGGTCAACGAAATACTCAATTCATTCAAGAGAAACTAGAGTTAAAGCTTCGACAATCATGCGATACTACGCTTTGCAATGGTTTAAGTATGAAACTATCAATTTTCAATTAATATATTAAAATTGCATGTCATGGTCTTCCAACCTCTAAACAGACAAACTAGCCTCGCCACTACGCCGTTGAGCGAGATGTCATTTCTAATTTGTGGGCAATTCACTATGTGGATGTGGTTTACGCGGGTTTATGCCCTGATTTGGGTAACTGCATCTCCAACCATTCTAACCAAACTTAGCTTCACAACTACTCCTACAAGTGCAGCAAGATTCTAAGTTGGTGTTTTCTATCTTCCCATTTTATCAACCAAGCAAGGTAAATTAGGTATATTCCTATCCTAACCACAAATCTATCAAAAGACAAGAACTTGCTTCCTACATTCTTATGTTCTTGCCTAAGTTTGCTTTATCAAGCATTTACGTATGCTTAACGTGTGTGTTTTCATGGTGATCAATCATAAAAACAATCATAATTAAGAATGCAAGACAAAACAACAATCAATAACTTAATTCCAAAACAAACAAAACACAATCATAATTCATGGCTTCAACCCTAGAGGAAGGGTTCTAGCCACTCAAGTTCATAAAATTACAAGAAAACATTGTTAAAGTAACATACTTACAAGAATCGGTAGAAGAGAAGATGAAATTGATGAACCCTACGTGAGTTCTCCCACTTCTCCCTTCACTCCTAGTGGTTTTTCTGCACAAAATCGTGACAAAAATGATTTTAGAGTCAAGGGACCTATTTATAGTAATGAGAGATGTAAGGCAAATTATCCTGGTAATGGAATAGCCTCGTCATGGAGGTTATCACAGCACATGCCTCCGTGGAGCTCGATGGCATCACGTAGGCACACTGGAAAGCAAACAAAGCCGCCAAGCGTGGTTGTCCGCGAGAAGGTGTCACGTCAGCTTAGTGGCCAAGGTTAGGTGGCGTGTCATTGCCATTGTCGCTCAACTCGCTCTACCGTGGGCACGTTGCCAACGCGCAGGTGGGCTGTTTCGCACACCCTCCTTGCCTACGCTCTGCTTTACTTCGACCTATGCCCACTTCACAACTCATGGATTAGTTCTTCAAATTCATCAGAAACTTTACAAAAACAAGAAAAGAACTAATCATGTTGGTTAGTGCATTATATTCACATTTACATAAAATCACATGAGAATGTATATAAATAAGCAGATAAACAAGACTAAATTGAGTTATAGCAGCACTTGGGCATGCAATTGGGCGCCCAAGATCACAACCCCACACTTAAAGTCGTGTTCATCCTTGAACAACTCTTTTACATCTCCGCGTAAATGAAGAATCACACATAACTAATTTAAAAAGATAATTCAAGCTAGCGCTATAACATTATTTAAGATAACAAGATAAACTTAGAGCATGCATGATTTTAATCAATGAAATGATACAACTCCGTTAAGACTTCCTAACCCCAAGAATCAACTCTCGATCTTGGAAATCGATGCAAATCAACTGGGATCAAGACATCTGACACTAATGTTATCTCTCATTAAACATGTGCCTCACAACACAAAGAGAGTTACCTATTTTTACTCACAAATTTTCTAAATCACAACATATATGTGTGGTATATGGAATTAAATTACGCCGCTCTCAAAGAATTCACATGCATCATGTAGTTAACCATAAACTTGCTCCTTAGTGTTTTATTCCACACTTAAGGATGTTTGAACGTAAGATCAAGTAGGACTTATTGGCTTGTAATGTAAGCTAAGGTACTGCAGGTACTATTCTCGCTGCATAGTGATTATCTTCCCTAAGCGCTTACGTTTCAACCTTTATTAAGGACATCTCTTCTTACTTCCTCCTCATTCTTTCACTCTTGAATTTTCTTGTTCCTCATTTCTTTAAGCACACTCACTATAAATAAGAAGTACTTAAACAAATTTTTCATTCATCTATTTTCTTACTCCCTACTAATAATCAACCATTTTCTACACAAGTGCACCCGTGTCCTTTCTCAACTTTCACAACTTCTACTTTCCTTCTTTTTCCATGCTTCTCACTCCTTCACTCTTTTGAAATTTTTCACTAAGTGCTTTAGAGTTTTGGATCAAATTTAAGGCTATTGAAAGAAAAGGGATTAAGCCTATGTTGTAGCTTATTAAAGAATAGGCTTAAGGCTCAATGGGCTAATCTAGGATTCAATATTCAAGGTAGGAAAGGCTATGATTAACAATTTGGCTCCATTCAAGAAATGCCTAAATCATCTCCTACACTCTCTACATCCTTCATTTCGTTTTTATATACACACCAGAAAAGTTCTAGCCACTCCACAATAGCATGGAATATTCGAAAAACTTACACTCTCGCACATGCTCAATTCAAGACACATTCAAGAGACTGCTCAACATCACAAGAATTCAAAATTAAGCTTTCCAATCAATCGAGTCAAATCTAAGAGCCTAAGTGTTCCCAAACAAATTTATACGCTTCTTACATGCTTCAAACACTAACCACACTTGTATCTTTTACAATCATGTATAAAAGTATATAACAAGAACATCAAGCCATCACTTAGCTACGGGTTCACAAACAAAAACCTATTGACTAATTTTTCTCAGCTGGGGTCAGGATCAAGCATCCATCCATCATCGGAAATGGCCCTAACTATGACTAGAAACACTATATACGTACACAAAAAAATTTTATTCTTCTATTTCAAAGACCCCCATCTAAAGAATCAAAATAAAACCAACGGGTGATGAAGCTGTTTAACTACAAAAAAAATTTCCAGTATTTCTACAAAGATTACATCTTAACTAAAATCATTAAGCACAAAATTTTTCTCGTTTCCCTCACTCCCACACTTAAATCATGCTTTGGGCCTCAAAGAATCTAATCCAAATTCAAAAGGGTGAGAAAATGCCCCCGAGGCCTCTAGGCCTAGGCTAACAGTGCATGTTTTTATTTCTTTGAACATGTGGGCATTTCACCCTAATTTACCTCTTTCATGCTTCGTAGCTTCCTCCTCGCACGGTACTCTACTTCCTCCATCTCTCGCTTAACTTTCCACCAAAAAAAAAAACAAGATGAAAATAAATCAAATCAACACAAACCAAAATAAAAAAATTGTACTGCTACCCTTGGTTGCCTCCCAAGTAGCGCCTTATCTTACGCTACGCGCACGACGTGACTATTCTTTCGCATATCCTCATACCTGTCTCGTTCGAGAACCATCTCCTTTTCTTTTGATTTTTATAGGAAATGAAATTTCCACTTTGTTCCTCTCTTCCTCCAACTTCACACTCAAGCCCTTTAATGCACTCTGGGTCAACATTTATCATTCCATTTGTCCATGGACCCGGTGGAATCCCCACCCCACACTTATCCTCTCGACAACACACTAACCTTTTAAAGGTTTTTGTAGTGTGTGGATGAGTTCATTTCTTGGTATACTCGGAAGAGTTCTTCTTCATCTCGACCCGCATTTTCGTGGTCCCCTCGCTTCTTGGCCAATTAACGCTCCGTGGCCAAGAACGGCCGTCCCAAGATTAAGTGGTACCGTCTCAACATGAAAATCTAAGATAATAAAATCGCAGGTATAATAAATTTACCTACTTTGGATGAGAAGGTCCTCTATTATTCCATCGTGTGCCACTGCGACTTATCCGCTAGTCACAAAGATCAACCTTGTTAGCCTCGCTTTCCCAACCCTGTGGTGTTAAATAAAGATGGGGCATTAGACGAACCGCCGCTCTAGATCACACAAAGCTCGTAGCACCTCGCCTTACCAATTTTTTATGGGGAGGGTAAAACTCCCCGGGTCTTCGAGCTTTTTTAGAATTTTGCTCAATACCCTCGTGATCGCACTCGGCCATGCCACTGCCCTGACATACACCAATCCAATTTTTGTTCGCCATCACATCTTTCAAGTATTTAGAATACCTTGGGCATTCCCTCCAAAACATCAATAAGAGGCAATTTATGTGAAGTTCTTGGAAAATCTCAAAGAACTTTTTAAAGCCATTTTCCTCCGCTTCTTCGAATCTCTCACGGAATGGTGGCGGTGGTCTTTGTGTCAGGTTGCAATGAAGATTGTGCATTTTTGTACAGCACTCGATTTTCTCCCCTTGTCGTTGGATGGTCCTACTAACCAACTCCGGCCGCACCTCCTTTCTTTTTCTCCAGGCATTGCATCGCCACCGCTTGCCGCTCCTCGACCGATGGCGTTGACCGCGGTGTTAGGATTCGTGTCACTTGGTAGTCCTCCCCATGTCTCATGTTTTCTGTGTGCACTGCCATCTCGACCCATCTCGCTTTTCTAGATCACAGTGGCCACTTGTCGATTCTTCGAAGTCCGATGCCATCCTCTGATTTTCTCGCTAACCGAGTCCGGGTCTCCATGATTTTCTCGTAATGTTTCTCATTACGCTCAACCGGGACATCATTCGCCTATTATGCCGATACCGCTTCGTTGAGGTTGCCGATAACTTTGCTTTTGATTTCACTCCTAAGAAAATTTGGGTGGCCTCCACAATTTTCGTCGTAGTTGTTCCTAAAATTTTGATTGTTTTCCCTACATTCCAAACAAAATTGACCGATTTTGGATTGGCTCCATAAGATTATTCATTGTGCCCATTATTTGGCTAAATTTCACACTAACCTACGGAGCTTGTCAACTTTGCTAATAACCTCGACCCGTCGTTGGTTCATACTCGCTTACTGGAACCGAGTCATCATCTCGTGTTGGAACGAAGCTAACTTCGCCGCCAAGGCATTCATCCTCTACCTCTATCAACCCTTCTCTCTTTCCCTGCCCCTCTTGGATTATTCACTGTGCCACTCTAGATTTCCCTGCAATTCTATTCAACAAACAGGTACGCTCATCATGTGTCTTCTCCAAGGCTTGCCCACATGATGCAGAGTCTAGTAAAGATTTTCGTAAAGGGTCTAGACTTTCACAAAGGTATGAACCAAAGACTTCATTTGATTGTTGGTGATGGGGACAAATTTCTCAATAATGACTCTGAATCTTCCCAAGCCAAATATAAATTCTCATAAGGCTCGCTTGAAACTCGCATTCCCACTTTCACTCATAGCCTTGCTCAAGGGAAAAATTGATAAGGGAACTTCTTTTGCCAATCATTGCACGAAGTTATAGAGTTTGCCTCTCCCAACAATAAAATGGGAAGAGGGTAAGTCGGACATAGTCTGTGGACACCCTGGCAGACGAAGTGTAACTAATCTCTAAAAAGCTCTTTAAGTGTTGTTGCGGGTCCTCATGTGCCATCCTGCTGAATTGACCACTAGAATGTAACAAATTCAGACTATGTTTTGCTTACCCAAAGTTCCCTCCGTGCTCCGGCTACTGATACTAGAGTTCACATTAGTCAGCCAGGGATTGCCACTTCGCGAATCAACCGGGCCGCTATCATCAGACACTGTGGCTTGCCTTGCGGGTGGTTGTTGTTACCCTTTTCTTGAAGTCATAATGCCTTTGCCTGCAATGCTACTCTCCTTCGCAAATGGATTTGACGCTCAGTTCAAGCAAATCTGCCTCCAAAAGCTCTCTATTCTTAGCTAAATTTCAAGACAACCTTTCACCCGTAATAAGTCGACTAAGACCAAGTTTCAACACTTAAGGAAATTTAAAAATCACACGAAAATAGACAAATTCACTAAACTTCATGAGAACCGCAACGCGCCAAAAACTTGATGTGCCCGCAAAGGTAATGAGTCGCATAAGTAATATAAAGGGCCCTTTTAAGAGTCGTTGATGTCGAACCCACAGGACTAGACCACCCAAGATAATTATCAAGTTCAAGTGTGATATCAAATGTCATGCAGTGTTGATTATATATTTTTTTTGAGAAATTCTAATTAAGTCTAGATGTGGTCAACGAAATACTCAATTCATTCAAGGAGCAACTAGAGTTAAAGTTTCTGGACATCGCGCGATACTTCACGATTTGCAATGGCTTGGCATGAAACTATCAATTTTCATCTCGCCATAATTAAAATTGCATGTTCATGGCCTTGCGAACCTCTAAACACGACAAACTAGCCTCACTACTACATCGTTGAGCGAGGATGTTATTTCTAGTTTGTGGGCACCACTATGTGGATGTGGTTTATGGGGTTTATGCTCCTGATTTGGGTACTTTCGTACCTCGAACCATTTAACAAAACTTAGCTTCACAACTACTCCTACAAGTGGTGGAGTACGATTCTAAGTTGGTGTCTTTCTATCTTCCCATTTTATCAACCAAGGTAAATTAGGTATATTCCTATCCTAACCACAAATCTTATCAAAAGACAAGAACTTGCTTCCTACATTCTTATGTTCTTTCCTAGGTTTGCTTTCTCACATTTACCTATTCTAATCGTGTGTGTTTTCATGGTGATCAATCATAAAACAATCATAATTAAGAATGCAAGACAAAACAACAACTTCAATAATCCCACTCCAAAAGCAAATTTGTAAAAACACAATCATAACTCGCGGCTTCAACTCCTGGGAGGAAGCGGTTCTAGCCACCCAAGTTCGTAAAATTACAAGAAACATTGTTAAAGTAACATACTTACAAGAATTGGTAGAAGAGAAGATGAAATTGATGAACCCTAGGTGAGTTCTCCCAATTCTCCCTTCACTCCTAGGTGGTTTTTCATAATAAATGTGACAAAATGAATTTAGAAGCTAAGGGACCTATTTATAGTAAATGAGAGATGTATAAATTATGCTCGACATGGAATAGCTCCGTGTCAGCCCAGGTTATCGCGCCAATATGCCTCCGTGACTGTAGAGGCACGCGTAGGCACACCGGGAAAGAAAAACACTACCAAGCGTAAGTCAGGCCCGCGTTGAAAAGCGTGTCACGCCGCTTGTGCAAAGCACGTTAGGTGGCGTGTCACGGCTCAGCCAGCGTGCCTCCCGCCCGCGTGGCACGCTTGCCAACGCTACAGTGGGCTGTTCTTGCACCCTCCTTGCCGACGTCGTTTTACATCTCCATGCTCCACTTACTCAACTCATGGATTAGTTCTTCAAATTCATTGTAAAACCTACAAAAACAAGAACTAATCATGTCGGTTAGTGTATATATTCTAACATATTCATATAAAATTACATGAGAAATGTATATAAATAAGTAGATAAAAGACTAAATTGAGTTATAAGCAGCACTTGGGCATGCAATTATGCTCAAGATCACATACCACAAGATGAAAGATAATTGGGAGTCTTCTCTAAAACCATGTGGTAAGCTTAATTTGTAATCAGTAAATCATACTTTGAACATTGGGCATTATCCAAAGCTTATCATACTTGAAATTACCCAATTCATATTGAAAATATAATTATAAACATGGGTAGTTTGAAAAATATGTTTTTCATCATAATATCTCATCATCATCATACATTCATCACAAACTTCATATTTCATGAACTTTTCATCGATGGGTTTTTTAATTCATAAAGATAGAAACATGATTTTTAATTGAAACATTATAAAACTTGTCCATGCTTCATAATTCAATGGTAGAAACATATTTAAATCATACCTATGTGAAGGATTAGGGAATCAGTATTAGTTAAAACACTATAGATTATACATGTAACATCTATGAATTTAGAAAGGTATTTGGGCATGGGTGTGGAAAGGAATCACTCATTCATAACCCTACATACCTCGTTAGTAGCTGATTCTCTTACACTTCTTTGATAAACCTTAAGAAGAAATCTCGAAGAGGGAGTTGAGGGAATACTAGGATTGATCACCTCTCTCTCACCCTTTCTACCCTTTGTATGCATGAATGTAAATGTCCTAAAATGAACTTAACCCATTTAAAAGTCATCATTCATAACTCAAAACGACATAGTTGTGCCTTAAGATATTATGAATTATGAAAAAGTCCTTACTAAAATTATCGAAAATAACCGTCGCATGGTCCTAATGAGGACCTAACAACTCGTCCCTCTATGGCCACAACTCATGCTTAGATCCGTGAAGCATCGCCATCAGCCCCGGCTCATAGCCAAGACTCACGACCATGCCATCAAGGACCACGACTGTGGGTCACCACTCATGATGTACACCGCTCAATACCAAAATTCTCCAAGCTTAGCCGACTACAACCCTCCCCACGAATTGTGGTGGTTGACCACGACTCTATGGGATCCTCCCGCTGGCACATTGTCTCTTTCTTTCTTTTCTTTACTAACTCCACCCTACGCATCGACCTAACGGGCCATTTGGTTCCACTAATGGCCGTGGTCACATCCGTGGGATCCCATTTTCTCAAATTTTCAATCATCACTGTCACAAGACGCAGTCACATCACGACTGGTTTCTTCCTATGGGTCACCTCACGACCCGGGTCCCGATGCTCGGTGCCGCATTTCTCTCAAATCTTCTTTGTTTTAACTCGTATGATCTTTTGGGCTTTCTGTGGTATAACAAATTCTATCTCAGTAAGTTCGTTCCATCGTACCTCCTTATCCGACTTCATTTCTAGAGCATACACAATAGTAAGATAAATGGTAGATCAGACACAGATCTTTACTAAGTAGTGTATAAATTGTTCTCAATGTCTATAATGGTTAGGTTCAAATGAGTTCTCCAAAGCAGCCAAATCCTCCCATTGTAGGCATTATTATAATAAGAACAAGCATTCCAATCTTTTGCTATTTTTTGAATTACCTTGCACGCCTTGTCCTCCTTCAATTTTGTTTTCAAAAACAACCAAATAATTTCAATTTTATATTTAGCAAGAAAGAGTCTAACTTCTCCTCTCGTTTCACAGGCCCGGGTTAAGACCGCTTTTGTTCCTGTGTGGAGATGATCAGCAGGTAATGGCATTAAGTTGCCAAAGACTATTATCGCAACTGGCCTTCTACAAAGGACCTCATATCAAGCTTCATCTGTGCAAGCATCATCACCACCTGTAATCTTCGAGCATTCGAAGAAACTTATTGATGGAGTTAATAACATCAAGCACTTCCTCATCATCAACCTCTTAATGGCCACGTTTCACTCCAAGAGGTTGATTAATATTCGTGGATTCCTTGGGCAAGTTCCCTTCATTAGTCTCTGGTTTTATACCAATAGCTTTAGCCACCCATACTTTTCTGAATGTTTTTTGTTTCTCTCGTGGTCCCGTTACATTTTTTACTGGGCTAACGAATTTCCAATTCTTCTTATACCAACAAATCTTCAATTCTTATGTCCACATACAAGAAAATCATTACGTAACTTTCATCTCCAATCATATTCCACCATCTCGTGTCTGTGCCCCGATGGTGTTTCAATTGCATCGACTCAAAAGAGAGGTTAAAGCACATCAACCTCAATGATAAATTGAGCATAAGAAATCTTATCTATATAATGAAATTATCGTGAACAATGGTCATCCCATCAAGACTCTGGCTACCTTTACTCAACGCTCTCTATCGACCAATATCCCATCGATAGACCAAAATTTGACCTGTGATTGGAATCACACTCACACATCCTTCTAGAAATCAAAGTTCAACTCCTATTGTTTGAGTATGAGTGGTCAATTATAGTCATAGAATGGGCCAAAGTTAAGTACCATCTCTTTCTCTTTCATGCTCTGAAACATAAAAATATAATAACTCTATCATGGAATATGATTTTGGGTTTAAGAACAAAACTTCATACCAAGCATATGTCTTCATCCGCTTCTCATATGGGACATCTCCAACAACATACCTATCAATGTTGTCTCCCATTCTTTTAATTGCCGGTGAATATCCCTTCCTCAATGGTGACAACCACCACACCATCCTTTATAATCGTGGGAACGAATGAAAGGTTTTTATCCTCATTTCGATTCCTGGGCTATTCATTACCGTAGAGGAAGAGAACCCTTCCTAGTATCTAAAATTGTAATTGTTACATGTACTCTCCCCTCCTCATTAGTAGTCCTCATAGCATCTCTTCGAAGTTACTACATCATTCTCGTGAATTGACCGAACCCCGGCGGGAAGCTTCAAAAGCTAACAAAGTGAGAGTTTTGTGGGAATCCTATTCTAAGGGAGGACGATTGCATAATCGGTCAGCGGGTGCTTCGTCCTCCGTGTTTCCTCATTGCCGGACATATACATGTGAGCTTTCGCTAAAATGCACCTTTGAGAGCCAATCTTGCCTAACGTGCTTCGTCCAAAAGTTCGCATAATGTATGTTTGTTATCCCACCGGAACACTAAACCTAACTATTTAATAAGTATTTTTATCAAACACATTCTAGATAAAAATTTATGAAGAAAACCTTAAGCCTTGGTATATCTTAGGTTCAAAGCCTAAAGAATTCTAACAACAACCAACAATTCAATCTATGGTAAATATCTCTCAAGTAGTGTCTCTGTCCAACTCCCAAAATAAACTCAATTAATGTTTAACAAAAGTCTTAGGCTTGTTTAGAAAGTTAACTGGTAATTTGATTTAAATATAATCGAATGTAATTAAATAATTTGATCTATTTGTTTGGCTCTGGATATTATATGGTTAGCAAGGAATTGATGTAATTGGAGAAAGTAATTACACTCTTCAATCTCGTAGGAGAGATGAAAATTGTGTGCAATTATTACAAGATTACTTTTTAATTTTAACTTTTTATTTTTTTTAAAAAGGTTATTTATTTTTTAATTTCTATTATTTTAATGTCTTTTTTAAATTTTTAGTTTTTTTACTTTTTATCATTATATATATCTTTCATTCTCTTTCTCATTTTACAATTTTTTCTACTTCTTGTCATTCCATGATTGCTTGTATTTATTTTCTTCATTTAACATAAATGTATTATTATTTAATTTTTTTAACTAAAGTATAATTTCATTGTTGAATGATGTTATAGACTTATACTTTGAATTATATTTACTTCGATTATATTACAACTTATTTTAAATTATGTTGAATTCTGACATAAGAGTACTATGTTAACTTTTTTCTTAATTCCGAATTCTATGTTATTTTTCGCATTCACTAATTTGTTTTAGTAGTATTGGCTTATTATTTCACATTGCATTCCATCTATTTTTTAGCTAGAATTGATAAATTATTTTTTGTCAAATATTTCAATAATTTTATGGCATTACATTCATAATATTAATATTTTATCAAACATCTATTCTTTATGATGTTCTTAATAAATATGACTTTGATTTTTATAGTTAATTAAATTAAAATACTACTAATTTGAAATATATATCAATTATTTTTTATATTATTAGTTTATATTTATTTATTTTTATATATACACACACGTACACATACATATACATACAATATGTATCTTAAATACATAATTTAATATTATTTATAAAGACACATATTCGTTAAATATTAGTTTTAAATATTTTAAAATTGCTTTTATTTTAAAATTTTAATTTAACTGCAATTACACTTGTGCAAATCAAATAATATGCTTATAATTATACTTCTAATTACATATTATGACAAATAAATAGATTTTCATAATTAATATATTATGTAATTACTATCCTAATAATTGGCACCACCCCCGCTATTAGGTAGCTTTTCAATGCATTCTTAATTTTAAGAAAAATTATACTATAAAATTATTAGAGGAAATAATTAACCGCTTTAATCATATTTTAATTCTTCTCTTTAGCTGTCATCAGTTTTTTTGGTTAATTTATTTTGGCAGTTATTGCTGCTTCTTGTTCTTTCATGTGCTTTTTCTTTTGGCTACTTTTTCCCTTCTTCTGCTGCTGTTTTTCTTTTTCTTCTATTGCTTATTTCTTCTTCTTCATTCTACTATTGCCCTTTTTTCCTTTTTATCATTTTTATAGTCAAATTTATAGATATTATATGTAAATTTTATATAGTTTTTAAAATATATATATAAAAAAATTAAAAAAATTAAAAAAATTAAAAAAATTAAAAAAATTAAAAAAATTAAAAAAATTAAAAAAATTAAAAAAATTAAAAATATTTTTAAAAAAATTTAACCTATTTCAAATGGAGTTTTGTAATTAAAGTTCATATACAATTATTTGTATAAGTTTATATAATTTATAATAATCTAAAAAGTGTGTGTATAAGTTTTCTCTTTATACTATTATATATTTTTGCTGGCCAAGATTATACATTAGTGCATTAAATAAGATTGTTTTACTGATGGGGATATAAGCTATTTACGTATTAATTAAATTATGCATAAATAATACCATGTTTGTTAGTTAGTTAGGAGGTAAGTTATCCATGTATAAAATTAATATGATATTTGATTTGTAACTTAGAAATCTACATAACTAATATATGTATGTTTTTTTATGAAATATATGTATTATTTTATACAAAATAAAGGTGAAATAAATACCATGAGCTAAAAGTACCATTTATTTTAAAATGAAAAGAGTAGGTATATAAATTTACAGACATGCTAGTTAAGCTTTACTTTGTTTAGTTTTTTGCTTAAATGTTGTAAAGAAAAGGAGGAGGACCCACTAAACACGTAAAACACAAAGATAAAAACAAGATGCGAGCAAGTAGACGAACTCGACTCAAAATAAATGCAAGAGTATCATCAAAAGGAATGCATATTAGTCGAATGTATGTCATGTAAAATCAATATTGTTTCATCAAAAATATTGTTAAACACACATAAAATTTAATATGCTACTAATAAATATAAATTAAATTAATTTAAATAATATAGTTTGGATGTATGGTTTGATGGTCATAGAACTCAATTAACACCTTGAGCATCCTGATTCAAATCAGTTGTAAGTGCATTTTATCAGTGCACCAAAATGACTTATATTTGAGAAAGCACAAACTAATATATAAACTTTATAGACATATATATATATATATATATATATATATATACATATATTTTTTCGAAGTTAACAAATACGTATATCACCGGCCAATACATGTGGGTCCGCTACCGTGTGGGAGGGAGGGAGTGGGGGCGAGGATGAAGTGAAAGGGACAGTTTTAAAAGTAGGGGGGAATGGGATATCCCCCTGACACAAGCGCGCCTTACGAAGGATTGGTAGAAAAAAACATTTATTTCGGGTTGTCTCTCTGACTCTCTCATACCCTACGCTGCCACAGTTCTCTTTTCTCTCTGTCTCTGTAATCTCCATTCGTTCATGCAAATAATATTCAAAGCTTTTTTGGTTTCAGCAATTGCTGTACTACTTATTCCCTCTCTCACTGTTCTCTGAATTCCCATTTATTGGACAATGGCAACTCAAACAACCCCACGGCCCACTCCCACTTGCTTTTTCTTCATTTTCTTTATACGTCGGGAATGTGGAAGGTGATGAATTACAAAGAATTCCGCATTTTTTTGTTTGTGCATTTTCAACTTTGATAATAATGTTCATATTAATTACTCCCCTCATTTTAAAATAAGTGAATATTTTATTCTTTTCATTTTATTTGTAAATAAGTAAAGGTTGTATAATCAAGTAAGAGTATTATAATGTTTCTTCCAATTCTTATTCTTATTTAAAATGTATACTTACTATCAATAAAAATATTAGCACTTATCTTTTCAAAATATTTATTGGGCGATAAAAGGGAGAAATTACATTTTCTGGCCTAGAATGAATAATTTCCTGCTGGAAGGTTTGAACTGAAAGACTCACTTATTTCAAACGGCCGAAACTATTTTCTTTCGTTTTTTTTTAGCGCTGGGTTTTACAAATTGCGCTTACTCCCTCCGCTTCAAACGATCATGTTTTTGATTACTTGCTTTCAAAATAAGCGGCGTTTTATTTAATTAAAGATCGGACGATGCTCTTTTCACCTTACCCTTTGTTTAAATTGGAGAGAGTTTTATATAATCAAGAAAATATTAAAAGAAGTTACATCTTTTCTGGGCGTATTTACATGATAAAAACCGTAAAAATACATTTTACTTTCTATAATCTGGTCAGCTTTTCTAAAATGCTCAAACTCAAAATCGCCACTTATTTTGAAACTATGGTATTTCAAAAATAATTATTAGTTTTAAAATTCAATAAATAATTAATTATTTTTTCCAACTCTTACCTTAGTACTTAAATCATTTTAGAATGTAAAAAATGATTAATGTGTTTTTAAAATAGTTACTATCAATTACTCTGCTTGAGCAGTTTTGTGTTTTTTTAGCTCATGTACACTTTAAGAAAACTACTCATTTCTGCATACAAAAATGCAATTTTACTCTTACCCTTAATAAATATCTTCAAAAAAAATAAAAAAAATAAAAAAAATAAAAAAAATAAAAAAAATAAAAAAAATAAAAAAAATAAAAAAAATAAAAAAAATATGTAAATTTTATCCTAACAAATGTTAAAACTAAATAGCACTAATATTTAGTTCAGATATATGTGAAAAAAATTGCTAGATGCATTTTGTTTCCAACTGAAATTTTGAATTGTGATGTTTCCCGTTCCTTTTTTTTTGTCTGTCTGGTGAGGCCAAAACAGATGAGAAATCTTTGAAAGAAGGCTATGGATTGAAAAAGTTTCTCTCCTTGGCTATTCCATCTCCATAGCCAAGATCAGATGGGAAAAAACTCACTGAAAGGGCTCTCTTTTTCTGTGTTAAGAAAACAACGCATATATCAAGAAAAAATATCTTCCACATTTACTGCTCCATCTCTCTCTTCCTTATTTATTACTTAGCCACATGCTTTCTGTCCAGTAAATTTTATTTTATGGTCATTTAATTTTGTTTTTGTTATTCAAAATTATTTTTTTTTTATTTTAAATAAAGATAAAATTAAAAAAAGAAAAAATTAAAAAAACAAAAAAAACATGTAATTTAATTAAAATTAATAATATTTTTTAAATTTTATTCATATTTAACAAAGAAAATTTACATAATCAAAAAACTATTGAAGGGCTACTTCATCCAAAGTAAGTTACTTATAGTCCCAATAGAGGGTATATAATCTTTTAAAGATATTTACTAAGAGTAAGTTAATAAAATTACATGTTACTTCTACTATGAGTAATTCTTAAGGGATGCGTCTTTAAAGATAAAACACTACTTATTTTGAAACGGGCTTTAATATTCTTTATTTTATTACGTAAAATTTTTAACTCATATTTAATATGCTGGTGCTGGCCAAAATATGTCTCTACTTTTAGTTTATTAAATTGATTAATTTCGCTTATACTATATGTGTCAAATATGTGTCTTTGTTAACAAAGTATGCAAAAATGTCTCTATTTCTTTTTATGAAATCCCCAAATCAAAACAAAGGGTCCAATTTTTTCCCAGTAACCCACCCTCTTTAACCCGACTCGACCTACTAAACTAAATAACCATATCAAATTAAACTCTAATTATAAGCACCCTAACTCATTTTTTTCTTTTCAATTAATGTTTGCTATGACCAAACTCATTTTCCTAACCTATTTGTCGTTTTCTTAATTGATAACCCATAATTTCAAGTATTTGTATCTTGAATGATTATGAATATTAACACCGTAATTGGATTCTCAAGACAAACTAAAACATTTATTGTTGGTGGGAACTTCATGACTAGAAACTATATTAAAATGAACGATACTACTATATACAAAATATCAAGTCATTTTACAATCAAGCACAAAAATATTAAAAGATTTATTTGCATAGTCATGTTTTTTTAGATTTAATTTAAAAATCGCATAGCCTACTTGATTTTATATTTTCAGGATATATTAATAACTACTCACAAAATGTAAGTTGGTGTCTGTGGAAATGGAGATCATAGATCTAAGGCTTGGAAAGAAAATCTAATAGAAGAAAAAGAAATTGGTGCATTTGAAGTAATTAAATGTTATGTTGGGGGAGGTGGGGATGAGTTTATTTATAGCAAGAATTAATTAAAAATATTTTTAATTTTTTAAATTAAATTTATAATTAGAATTTAATTTAATATGAATTATTTAGTTTAGTAGGTTGGGTTGGGTTAAAAGAGGGCAGTGGTTATTTGGAAAATCTTTGTTTGATTTGAGAGGTTTAATCCAAAATAGGGATATTTTTGTATACTTTGTTAATGATGGGTGGGGTATATTTGAAGCCCTCATAATATAACTAAGGGCAAGTCACTTCAATAATAAACAAAAATATATAGAGGGTATTTTTGACCCTTTTCCCTTTAATAAAATTAGTTTTTGATAAAATTTGGTTAAAATGCTACCTAAAATTGAGATTAAAAAAAATCTCTTATGTTTGAGAGTAAGTTCAAATGATCCCATAAATATACTTTTAAATTATATTTAGTCCATCATTTTGCTAAAGATGTTTTTTTTTTTATTTCATATATTTAATAAACTCTACCTACTAAATTTAATGAAAATTTTTAGAAAATGTAAAAATTCTTTAATCTATTAATCATTAATATAAAATAATTATATTTTCACTTATTTACCCTTTATTAATATAATATTTTATTTAATTAATTTATAGACGCCCTTCCTCTCCTTTTAATATAATTTTATTTTGTTCATATTATCTATATTAGTACATTATTAAGTAAATAGATATGATTTTAAATTATTTTTGTAATATTATTCTATGAACATTATCATCGTAAGCACATTGAATATGTTGTCTAAACTTCAACTTTTTTAGTAAATAAAGTTATTAAAAATAAAACAAAAAGATAAAGTCACTTATGTAAAAGTTTTGGATGAGAAATTTTGCGAGGTCGTGCATAGAGCTAAAAGATTTATTGAAAGTTGAAAATGGTGGTATGCTAAAAATTTTAAAAATTATATATAAGGTTTCACTCTTGATATTTTAATTATTTCATAAAAGAATTAATTCCAAAAAGCTTTATTTTTATTAGGACTTATAAAATTTGAGTATATTAAAATTCATGTATCATAAAGCGAAGAGCCAAATAATTTACTCTTCATATTTATTTTTATTTATTGAACAATAATAATGAATAGAACAAATAAAATAGCTAAAACTAATATTACATGTTTATAAAAAATAATTAAAACAAATAGTATCAATGTGGAAAATAAGTTTAAATATCTATTTCTTGGCATTAGTAATAAATATATTAAAGAAACTATTACAAAAAATTGAAATAATCAAAGTAAGTATGGTATGTCACATGAGAAGTTAACGCTATAATATGTCACATGAGAGGTTAATGCTATCAAGCAAAACTTCAACATATGAGGTTAACATTAATGCCGAAACTCGGTAGAAATGATTCAAGATTATTCTAAAAATGTAATAAATTACACATAACAACTACACCAAATCTTATAATAAATCAAAAAAGCAAAAAATTACAAAACACTTCTAAATATGAGAATATATTAAATTCTCTTTTTCACTAGCTCTACAAAATTTATCAATTAGAACATATTACTTCAACATTTTAAAATACTTTTGTTTAGCCTTTTGATTTGTTTCAAAATAAGTATTTTTACATAATCAAGAAAACATTAATGATGTTCTTTCGCCTTGCTCTTATTTAAATGGAGAGAGATTCTAAAAATCAAAAATATTAAAGAGTTATATCTTTTTTCAAAATATTTATTAGGGGTAAGTGGGTAAAAATATATTTTTCTCATTTTAAATCGAATAGCTTTATGCGACGCCCAAACCTAAAAATACCACTTATTTTGAAATGGAAAAAATGGGCATTTGATGAAGATAAAATATGCTCACATTTAGCAAGATTAAAATATCAAAATTATTTAAAAGTATATTTAAGAAATCATTTGAACTCATCCTTAAACATCAGAGATATTTTATTATTTTCTCCTCATATTTTGAATAAAAGTTAACCCAAATTTTATCAAATTACTTTCAGAAAATATAAGATAAAATTAAATAACTTTTATATAATAAAATAAATTATAATAATTTTTAAATAATAAAACAAAATTAAATAACCACCTATAAAATTTACTCACCCTTTGACCCCTCCTCCTATTTCCTTGGAAAAGTATAGTCTCTTTTTTTCTCTCTCGAAAATGAAACCCATGCATTGTATGTACCAACATTGAAATAATCCATGAAAAGTGAGTACATTTTAAGAACTATCATGTGTAATGACTCATGACTATACACTACATCTGTTTGGTGACTATTCATATTACCGACAAGCTGTTGTTTCCTGACTTGGACCTTTTTGTCTTCTTCACCTTTTGGGTCAACATTAACACTTTTTAACTGTTTGACATTGGCAATTTTCAACATTTTCTCTGGTTTCTATTCGTTTTATTCTTTCTCAACAAATACTCGTTTAATAATTTTATATATTTATATATAGAAAACATTTTCTTTATCTTTTTACTGTTTTGGATGTGCGTTGTAGTTGACAACTTCAACATTCCTTCTGTTTCAGGTATGTGTTAGTGAGGGAATATAAATTACCCCATATATAGTAGTGGGGGAAATAAGAAGAAAATTGTTGGTTGATTTACTTAAAATGTCATGAGCCAAATTTGACGTCTACACCAATGACAGGATACTTGATGGATCATTCTTCATAAGACGACTTTTCTAAGCTGTCCAAAAATGACAGGAATGAGAAATAAAGAAACAAAATTACAAATAACCGTCCGAGGCGAATTTATGAGTTAAATATGTAAATATTCGAAAGTTTCTAAGACTAGGCTCGAGATTTAAAATGTGATCAGCAGGAAAAGGAAAATTTTCAAGCATTTGAATCAACCTAATGAAGTAGATTAGTAGTATGGGTCGTAGGGAAGACCCGTGGTTCGTATAAGAGATTTTGTTCTGCACTACGAGTCCCCATTACGAGTCATAGTATATGAGTACGACTATGGTCGTGAGTCAGAGTAAGTCTTTAGGGTTACCAAGGGATTGACTGAAGGGGTGATGGGTACGGCTCAAGGTATGGAGTTAATGTCGTAGGATTCGTGGAAATATTAAGAGGATTTGAGGTTTTGACTTGGTCGTAAGATGGGAGGATAACTTGAGTCGTAAGAGGATTGTACGACCAGAGCCGATAGGAATAGCGCTCTATCTTAAGGCCAGGACGATGATTTCTAAAGGTTGTGTGTACCATCTAGTTGGGGTCAAGGATGCTACATCTCGAAACCTCGACTCTCTCGCCGGCCTCCTATAGTGTGTGAGTATCCTGAGGTGTTTCCCGATGATCTACCAGAGCCTCCCGAGCGGGAGATTGACTTTCGTATCGACCTTCTTCCTAATAGGCACCTCTATATCCATCCCTCCTGGCGTAATGACTCCAAACAGCTAAAAGAGTCAAAGAGAAGTTGAGATCTTCTAGGATAAGGGTTTCATCGTGCTTAGTAAATCCGTAAGGTGCTCCAACTTTCGTTTCGAGAAGGATGGTTCCCTTAGAACGTGCATTGATTATCGTCACTTGAACAAGGTCACAATCAAGAACAAGTATCCTCCCCGCACGATAACTTTGTTTGACCAACTCAGGAAGTAATGTTTCAAGGATAGACCTAGATCCGAATATCACCAACTCGCAGTTAGGAGAGTGACATTCCAAAGACAACTTTTAAAATTTGGTATGGTCACTATGAGTTCGTAATTATGTATTTTGGACTAACGAATGATCCTAGCCTTTATGTATTTGATGAATAGAGTGTTTAAGCCATATTTTGATATGTTCGTGATTGTTTTCATAGACGATATTCTCATATACATCGGAGGGTGAGGGAGCATGTCGCTATTTTAGGATCGTGGCTATATACTCAAGGATCGCTAACCGGTCGCAAACGTGAGTTTGCTATACTAATTAGCATTTTCTGGGTCACGTGGTGTCTAGTAAAGGTGCATGTGTGGGACTCCTCAAAAGATAGAAGCAGGGAAGAATTGGCCTAGACAAGTTAATTCTTCGGATATTAGGAGTTTCCATGGGATTAGCCGGCTACTACAAGAGGTTTGTTGAAGGATTTTTGTCCACAAAGATCAGTTGACTAATTTGGACCTGTAAGAAAGTCAAATTTCAATAGTCGAATGCCTCGAAGAAGAGTTTCGAGTTAAAAACTCCGACTTACTTTAGCCCTAAGATTGATTCTACCAAGAGGACATGATGGATTTTTTGTGTATCAGGATGCTCTAGGTTGGTCTTATTGCGTGTTGATGCAGCATGGCATATGGTCATTGCGTATGCTCTAGACAACTTAAGACTCTTGAGAAGAATTACCCGACGCATGACCTAGAGTTGGCAGTGGTGCTCTTCGCATTGAAAATTTAAAGACACTACTTGTATGGGGTACATGTGGATGTATTCATTGCACTATAAGAGCCTTCAATATGTGTCTACTCAGAAGGACCTCGAATTTGCGAAGAAAGGAGGTAGCTAGAGCTTTTCAAGGACTATGACATGAGTGCCCTTTATCATCCGGAAAAAGGCCAATGTAGTGGTGGGATGATCTAGTAGATTGTTATAATACCCCAAAAAATTTTGGTGATTATTTGATGTTTTATTCTAGGTTAGGGAAAGCAATGTTGTATATTGTCGAGGGTGACAAGAAAAATGTGTACGATCAAAAAACAAAGAGTATGTGAAGTTCATAAGTAAAGGTCAACTATAAACGATTATATCTCCCAATAAAATGAACTAGAAGCCCCAATACCTATCAAATTAAAGTTCTTGAGTCTAGTTTCTCTATAACATCAAACCGCTTGTCAATCTGAGTATTAGATGTACCAATGTTCCTATTATCTAAGTAAGTATGCGTCACTTGAATATAACTAGAAAAATTCAACTCGTATGTTATAATATGAAAATCATATACATTAGACTTCTCTTACTTGAAATACATATAAAGACTTCTAAGTTCTTAGGGTCATATGCAACTTCAAATACTTGATCTAGATTAATAGCATGATTCTAATATGATCTCTTGAAAACTTCTTAGATTAGCATAACACCCTTCAATATAATTTAGGACCGAAGACATTACTTAAGAATCGAGATATTTGGATTTGTTCAACTTGAGAATTCATAAGAAATCCTCAAAGTGCCGCCATAGGCAAATTAAGACTTATAACCATAATTTGACGTACGCGCCTCGGATCCATTTCACAACTTTGTAATTAACAAAGGAGCTTGCTCTAAAAACTATATCATTATAATATGGATTAGAAGTCTTCAGATCACCTTTCTTGGCCATGGAAGACAATTCCCCAACACTTAGAATCGATAACTAACATAAACGCTTAGGGGCATAGCAGAGCTTCTCTTTAACTTAAGTTACTTATTTTACAAACGCTCAACTCTAGCCGATTTATACAAGGCCTCACCTAATAAAAATTATATCATTACCACATAACGTATTTATATCACTTATTTAACTTATTTCCTTGTCGAATTCTCGTGAGGTTCGTATAGCACAAGAGTTACAAGAAATTTACTACGCATTCTAAAGATGTGCTTCTTATTACCCTAGCGTGTAACTGAACATGTGAATAAGCGTAAATATATACTTTTCTTCGTATAACCTATAAAATTAATAAACTATGTATAACCTTCCCAAAAGATGGTTTCATTGAAATAATAATAATTTACATTCAATTTCTATCTTTCAAGTTCAAGACGGCTTTGTTCGAAACTCGTTAACTAGTCGGCCTAGACAAAGGAGAGAAATCAAGGAATCTCCTCTCGACTTATCTACCTTAGAAACATGTTTGTGGAGGGTGACAATCATTGTAAGTAATTTTCATTTCGTTGTTCTCATTTACCCTTATTTAGCTTAAAATTGTTTTCTAGCGTTAAGTCTTTTTGCGTGTCGTCTTCTTGCCTTTTTACAAATTTCCACATAGCAACTAGAATTTTGAACACATTTGATATCACATGCATGAAATAATATAAAGGACCAGCCCACAAAGTGCCCACGCGGAGGGGACTTAAGACTCGATTTACAACTACAAACTATAATCGCAAACAATACGCCTTCCACTTCACATCACGTTCACCGCAAGCATATTTAACTCTTCGTGCCTTCTATGATGTATTTCTAATACTTTGGGAAGAATCATGTATGCCTCAATAGGAACACAAACATAGGAACATTGGCTCCGATCAAACAAGAGACTTCAAGGCCTTGGAAAATAAGAATAGGATGTTTTTACATACCTCACTTCGTCACGTCATTTTAGCCAATTTCTTCCGCTGCTAGAAACTCCGACACCTTCTTTAACTTCCTTACTTACACTACATGGAATGAGTACCGTTTATTCCAAGTTCCTACTACAATTCATGTCCCAAAACGTAAAACCAAATAGCCATATCATAATATAATTTTCAGCAATCCTAATGTACCTTAGGCGTCTTAAACTTGAGGCAATCTAAGAGAGTTTCACTTACGTGCTTTTGGTGTTTAAACTCCCAAAAGGTGTGGTGTATTCCTTCCATATTTTGATAAATTCCAGCATCTATACAATTTTTGTAAATAACCTCCCAAAAATGGCGTAAACCTCAAGCCAAATATCACATAAAACACATATTGACTTTATGTCATTTCCGCTTTAGCTTGCGAATTTGAGCGATAAACCAAGTAGGAACACTTACCTTTCACTTGTGTATATCCTCGCCCATAAGGGTTCCTCTTCAGCTAAATTCCATTCCAAAATGTAGCAACTATGCCAAAACGCAGCAAAAACACACACCCACGCAACAGCCATGTTCCACTTCACTTCCAACATAACTTGTTAATTCATGATAATTCAAAGAGTAAAAACACCACCTCATTTTGTAATTAACTCTTACCAATATGGAGGTAGAACTTCACCTCCCTATCGCCCAAAAACGCAGCATCTTGGCAGCAAAAATGCAAATAACTCCGACAATTAGAAGCTCACAACATAAGAAACCATTTCCAAGCTTTTGACTATAAGGAAATTTGACCTATGCATACAATTTCTTACTCCGTGATTTGTTTTCACCACCGGATGTAAAGCATAATTATGTGAATTTTAAAAAATGAGGTGAAACGGAAAGTAGAAATGAGCTTTTAGCCTAAAATTACTTCATATAGGCAAGCTGGGCGCTGCCCGCGTGCGACTCCGCCTCGCGATAGAACGCACCCGGCTGCTCGCCCGTTCGGCCCGCGCGTACGGGCGCTTTTCTAGCCGATGGTGCTGCCCTTCAAACGAGCATAACTTTTTACCTGAACTCCAATTGACTAGAGGTTTTTTTTTTCACCGTAAACATACTCAAATATCTTTCATTTGATAGGCCATAGGACCTTCTAAATCATTATATATTTGGAGATATGTCCAAGTAGTTGACCCTTATTTAAAAACTTCACATACTCTTCGCTTTTTCCCTTTGCACATGTTTCCTCCTCACCTACTTGACAACATACAACCTATAATCCCCTTATTAGGACATATAACTACCAAATACCAATGTAAAAATCTTGGTGTAACAAAGGTCCTTATCTTATGTAGATGTTATGAAATATTTCTGGCCAAGGGGAGATTTCATAATTACTTGCCGAACGTACAAGCTAGCAAGTTTCGAGCTCTAATGTCCCTTGGAGACGCACGATAAATTTTGTTGAAATCCTTAGGTTATCCGTAGTTCCTTATGAGTTATACAAGTTTTTAATACATGCATTTAAGTTCTATTTTCTAACTTTACATGTTATATGTACTCGCCCAGTTATGTATTACGGCGAGGCCTATGCAGCTACATGTTTAGTATTCATCATTTTTATGTTGTATGTATCAGCCGGTAGCGTATAGTTTTGCTATCGGCTCCATTTATGATTTTGTCTAAGCTTTATTTATTTTACCCTGTGGTACATGTGCTTGAGGTCTTGTTATTTTACCTGTGGTACACCTACCGATTTAGGCCACCCCTGCATGGCACAATCAATGAGGCATTTTTATTTTTACCTTGTATATTACCCCAGCTGAGGTATTTTTTAATTTTACCCTGTGGTACACTCTGGATGGACGGATTGTATATAGATTATGGTCTACCGTTTCGGGCATGTCAGCTATACCTTTTCTATGCATTAGATGGTTGCATTTACACTTCAATAATGAGTTATTTTCTGTGCTCGTTTTCGACTTCGGGGTTGATACCGTTTCCTTACTTCGCCTAGTTATCATTTCTTTTTATCTTACATGGTTGGCAATTTTCACTCTTACATACTCAAGACATTTTATTTCAGATTGGACAAAGCCCCTTCATCTTAGGACCCTTCCTTCAATCGTGGCCGCAGTACAGTCGAGGCTAAGATCATCTGGACGAGTAGGAGCCAAACTTCGTGGAATAGTGGCATGCTCCTCTCTTCCGGAGGAGCCATGTCCTAGCTCTGGACTATTTTCATTTTTGTGTACAATATAGGTAGGAGCTAGGGCCCCCCTTGGTCCCAGGCATTTCGCTTTGTTTACTCGTAGAGACGATGTGGACTAGTTTGTATAGTAGTGTGGCCAGTAGTCATATCGCATTTTTCTATCGGGCTTTAGTTTTTATTGTAGCCTTGTTTCGCTTCAGATTGCATATTTATAATTGTCAAGGCATTATTGGCCCAAAGCGATTATCTTGTCAGCCGACAGTGGCTTGGTAAGCCTTAGTGTTACATTTATAGATGCCATATAGCCGCCTCGATCGACCATGAATCGAGCGCTGCACCCTACCCTAGCCTTGGGCGTGATGACTTGTATCGTAGCTAAGTCGTCCTAGGGAGTCTATAAAGCCATGTCTAGTAAAGGTTCGCTTATGGGTACGTTGTGCACCATACTTATAATCGGGAGGCTACAGGACATATATAGGAATTTCACTTCTTCTATTAATAGTTCGTGCTATAGGTCGAGCTCAAAGCAACTTGGATATCTAAACCGTGCTATTGTTTCCGTAGTATGCCCTGGGCATTAAGATGACTGGCAGAAGGGGTCACTTAGCATAGCCTCCGTGGACAAGGAAGATGACTACAAGGTCGATTGGCATAGCTATTGGGGAGGATACTAGTCTCCCTGATCGAGACTGTGCCGAGGCTCGCAGGAATCTCCCGCCTCTCTGTGTATTATAGTTCCTCCCGCACCGACTGCAGCAATGGCGTATAGACCTCCAGCCTCCCGCACCAAAGAAGATTTCGAGGGTAGTAGAGTGGTAGATCCTCCCACGCCCGTGGTACCTCCAATGGTTCCTAAGGAAAGAGTCTTGAGGTATCGTCAAACCATGGCTTGTATAGCCGCAGTCAAGAGCTTACGATTGGAGGCGATGGAGAGACATAGAGGCCATACAATTGAGAGTTCCAGGCCCATAGTTCTTGAGTTTGAGCCTCCTATATTCAATTTGACATACCTGAGTGAGATCCTCGTGGACTTTATCGATCGACTTATAGGTGTCAAAGGTGATGTGAGCTACAACGGCCGAGAAGTAGGAGTTGGCGGCCTTCGACTATGTGGCGGCCAAGGCTGTGGTACGAGGCTCGGGCCCATCCAGGAGCCGATGCACCACCGCTTAGTGGGGAAGAGTTCTCCGAGGCCTTTATGCACCACTATCTACCCTAGAGCTCGGCTGTGCTCGAATGGTGCGATTTTGCACCTAGAGGAGCCAAGGCATGAAAGTGTGCTGAGTATTGTCTTCGATTTAATTTTCGCTAGGCATGCCTCACATGGTCTGCATCACGATGGAGACAGAGTTCACCTGCCCGTGTTAGGCTGGGCTTCATTCCTTGAGATTGTCAGAGGGTATCTACTGGGAGCACATGGACATTTCCCGAATTCACCTTTTCGCCCGTGAGGGCAGAGGATTTGGTTCATCACTTACGGATGCTCGTAGACAAACAGGAGCAATTTAAAGAGAGCTAGGACTGTGGGTCCTTATGGAGGGCCGCAGTGACCTGTGGGCCCACTATCCAGCAAACTGGGCTAGGCCATAGGTGCCCACCCTCAGCCAGGACAGAGAAGGGACCAAGGCCCAAACCCATCTACAAATTTCTCAACGACAGGAGGGGCTGGCAGTAAGAGACCACCATTTCCTCCCTTGTCCCCAAAGGTGGGGAAACTCTCATTCCCAAGTCGTTGTCGCCAATGGTAGAATGTAAGGCCATCGCTGTGGGAAGCGTGCGCTATGAGGGATTGTTCGATAGGTCGAGGGAGGATCGTGCGATCGCCAGCTGCTTTGTCATCCCTCTCGTTCGACCTCCTAGACTTGATCCTCCCAGCAACAAGTCAGTGGCAGAGGCGCAGGGAGAGAGGCTTCTAGTTGGGAAACCCGGAATCAATTTTATGCTTTGGTCGGTCAACATGTCCAGAGGCCTCACTCTAATGTTGTTACAAGTACTTTGATTATTTATTCTCATGCGCATATGTGGCCACGATCCCGGTTCTACACTCTCTTATGTCACACCATTGGTTGCGAAGTTAGTTTTAGACAAATTCCCGAGTTATTATCTATACATTTGTTGTTTCTACGCTAATTGGCTAATCAGTATTAGCTAGACGCAGTTTACCGAAACCGCATAGTATTGTATGTGATAGATCAACCTTAGCCGATCTAGTTGATCTTGAAATGGTTGATTTTGATGTCATTTTGGGTATGGATTGGTTATGCATGCTATGCTAATGTTGATTGCAGAGCTAAGGGGTTGCTCAGATTCAATTTTCCATGAGCCAGCCGAATGGCAAGGTGATGTCAGTTATGCTCTAAAGGTAAGTTTATTTCATATACCTTAAGGCTCAAGTTGATATCCAAGGTTGTATTTTATCACTCTGTCTCTAGGGGTAAGAAACTTGGAATTTAAAGCCTACGACTCTCCAAACTAATTCCTATATGTAAATGAGTTCCCCGAGGTTTTTCCAGAGGATTTTCCTAGAATCCCTCCCGAAATGGAGATAGATTTTGCTATCGATCTACTTCCAGGTACTCACCTCATATCGATCCTCCTTATAGAATGGCCTAGAAGAGCTAAGGGAATTAAAGAGAAGTTGAGATATCTCGCTTCGAGAAGGGATTCATTCGACTCTGAAGTATAGCCTCTGGGGGTGCACCAAAGTGCTCTTTTGGCAGCGAAAAGAAAGACTGCCGTTAAGAATGTGTATTAACTATAGCACTTAAATAAGGTTACGATTAAGAATAAGTACCCATTTCAGATTGATGACCTATTTGACTGGCCATGTGGTGCCATATGCTTCCCAAAGATTGATTTGAGATCCTGGTACCACTGGCTTATGGGTTAGGGAAGTTTATATCCCCAAGACTCCTTTAGGACTAGATATGGCCATTTTGAATTCTTAGTGATGTCATTTGGTCTTACTAATGCCCCTGGAGCTTATGGACCCGATGAATCGTGTGTTTAGCCTTTTCTGATGTATTTGTGATCGTCTCATTGATGATATTCGATTTACTCGCGATCCGAGGCCGAGCATGCAGTCATTTGAGAGCAAGATACAAACACTCTACAGAGCACAAAGTTATATGCTAAATTTTCTAAATGTGAGTTTTGCTAACATCTTGGCTTTCTTGGTCATGTTATTGCTGCATCGAAGGTATAAAAGTGGATAGTCCTAACATAGAGGCGCAAAGACTTGCCGACCCTTGAATCCTGCTGCAGGTTCGCCAGGCAGTTTTCAAGTTAGCAGTTATTATCGCGATTTGTGGAAGGTTTTCTACTACCGCGGTACCATTGACAAAGTTGAATTCATAAAAGCAATGGTTTCAAAGTGGGATGAGGCATGTAAGCGAAGTTTTCTAATTGAAGGATAGCCTAATTCAGCACCTGCCCTGACTCTTCCAGAGGGTGTCGAGGGTTATGTGGTTCATTGTGATGCTTCGAGAGTTGGGCTAGGGTTGTGTTCTAATGCAACACGACAAGGTCATTTCTATGCCTCTAGACAGCTTGAGGAAGCACGAGCAAAATTATCCTACCCATGATCTTGAGTTGGCCGCAAGTGGTATTTGGTATCAAGATTTGGCCATTACTTATAATGGCACATGTTGATATCTTCTACGTATCATAAGAGCCTCCAATATTTATTTCAGCGTAAGGAGTTGAATTCACGCCAGAGAAGGTGGTTAGAATTAATGAAAGATTGCGACGCAAGATTCTCGTATCATCCTGCAAGGCAAATGTTGTAGCCGAGTGCGCATTAAGTCGCAAGTTTATGGGTAACTTGAGTCAGTATTCAAGTTGACAGGATTGAAATGATGAAGGCTCTATGGCGCTTGGTCGACTTATAAATTCGGTTAATCGGATGCCGAAGATGGGGTATTATTGTCAAAAATACGAGAATCATCTTTGCAGAGGAAGTTATACAACGACAATATGATGATGCAAAGTTAGTCTTACTAAGAGACAAGATACCACAACAGGCAGAGCCTATTTGATTGTAGACCCATGGAGTTCTTAGATACTGTGGCCGCTTATGTGTACTCTAATGTGGGTGAACTATGGGAATAAATTATGAAACGTGGAGTCATTATTCTCGATATTCAAAGGCACCTGTGTGCCACAAAGATGTATCGTGACTCGGCGGCATCTATTGGTGGAACACCATGAAAAAGGACATCACGGTCTTGTGACCAGTGTCCCAATTTCCAACAAGTAAAGGTTGAGCACCAAAGGCCCGGAGGTTTGGTGTAGGATATAGAAATTCCAAATTTAGAAGTGGAGTGTGATTATGGGATTTTATTATAGGATTTCCTAGAACGAGCGTGAAAGCATGATTCTATCTCGTAGTAGTTGATAGATTAACTAAATCACTACCTCTTGCCGCTAAGACCACATATGTCAGGATTATGCTAGGCTTATATTCAGGAGTTAGTTCGCCACATGGCGTCCCCTTGTCCATTATTTCTAATAGAGGTGCTCGCCTCACAAATAAATCAAAGTCTTTCCGTAAAGGCCTAGGCACTCAGGTAGTTTCCCGCACCGCATTTCATCCTCGCATTGCATCTGACAGGCCAACGCACCCATTCAAACGCTTTGGAAGACATGTTATATGGGGCCTCTAAGAGCTTTAGATTTTGCTAAGTCAGATGATCATGTTTCCTTGATTGAGTTCTCCTATAATAACAAACACTGCATAATTATTCAAATGGCTCTATATGAAGCTTTATATGGGCAAAATGCAAAGCACCAAGTGGCCGGCTCAACTCTGCAATGAGGTAGAGTTATTCGGGGCTGCATTGTGCAAGCAAGCTATCAACGTGAAACTTATTAGAGATCGACTCTGCATGCACCCTGCAGGTGCTGCGTAAGTCTTATGCGTATGTGGCCACCGTCGAGCGCCTGGAGTTTGCTGTTACGATTGGGTATTCTTGGAAAGTGTCACCTATGAAAGGCGTTATGCGATTTGGCCAAAAAGGCAAGCTGAGTCCTAGATATGTTTGGCCTGCGTAGTTATCCGTGGTGATAGTGAAAAGTGCCCTATGAGTTGGAGTTGCCACCAGTTAGCGGTACCCACCCGCATTTCATGTATCGATGTTTCCGAAGTGTATAGGAGACCCAACCGTGTTATGCCAGCCTATCGATGATGTCTCGAATTTATGAGGAGATGACCTACACCGATGTCCCAGCTTGCCATTCTTGACCTAGCAAGTCGTGAAACTAACCAAAGAAGTCACCTCACAAAGTATTATGGCGAAGTAATAACATCGAGGAAGTGACTTGGGAGGTCAAGAGGAAATGAAGAATAAACATCCTCACCTATTTACGATGTCGACGTGATGTTAAGGTTTGTGTTTGATACTTAAGTTCCTTGTATATATTTTGATGCATATTATGAAATTAATTTCCATTCGGGACGAATGTCTTGGGGGAGAGAATATAACACCCCAAATTTTTTTTGGTGATTATTTGATGTTTTATTCTAGGTTAGGGAATGTAATGAGTTGTATATTGGTCGTAGGTGACAAGGGGAAATGTGTACGATAAAAAACCAAATATATGTGAATTATAAGTACAACTTTAAATGACCATATCTCCCAATATATAAATGAATTAGAAGCCCCAAGACCTATCAAATTAAAGGTATTTGATTTTAGTTTTAGAATATCAAACCGATTGTCAATCGGAGTTTGGAGAAAGAAGTTATGGGCATTTATCAACTATCGCGAGCGGTGACGCGGCATGACGCCTTCCTAGCGCTCCACCGCCTATTTACTTAAAATCTGATTTTTTCACTTGTAGAAAATGGCCCAAATAATCTAAACCGACCAGCTTGCTAAGGATTCCATTTCTCTCTCAATTCCAAAGAGCTAGGACAAAGAAAATCAAGGAGGAACATCAAGCAAGTTCAAGAAAATCACAAGATAAGCTGGGAGATTACTCCCTTTGCCAAGTATGTTAGGGGGTCGCTTTGGAGCTCTGCTTTGGCAAGGCTTTGTAAGAGGTTTTTCTGCATTTAAAAATCTATTTGTACTTCCATTATATCCATATTTGAGTAGGTGTTGAAATCGAGAGAAATGGTAAGATTTACCCTTTTAAATCTTTCAAATTGCAAAGCGAAAATTTGAAATTGGCAACATGAGCCGCCGATGGACCGCTTGTTAGCTGAGTTTTGCCTGCTCTTTCCTTAGGATTTGGCTGTTTCTTTGGCGGGAAATTATACTTCATACTGAGGGGCAGAATCATAGAAAAATTGCTGCAAAATTTCCTCTGCTTTCTTCTCCTCAAAAGTTAGTGAAAATTAGTTGAGAAAATGGATAAATGTTGTTGATGTTGCCTGTGTTGTTGCTGCTATTTTGACCTTCTCCGATTAGTTATGTTGGCTGGAATTTTTTTAATATAGATTAATCTTGTTGTTGGCCTATAAAACCACCGGATTAATGAGGTTGAAGGCTGATCATCGAAATAGGAAATCGCTAGATAAAAGTTCATCAGCAGTAAAGGTGGCTGTAGGCTCGCCTATCATCCATTTAAGCATGATTCATGTGTTGTGAATCGATGAGACAACAACCTATTTAAAAGTCTTGAGGCGTATTTTAAGCTTCATTTAAGCTTTAGAGTCCCATGTTTTATTGAGGATAAATGTTAAGATTATGCTTAGTCAAGTGAGACACCTAAAGTGTGATATTGTGTTTATTGTTGTCAGTTGTACATGGAGTTGGAGACCCCCTAAAGTGTGGGAATAGTTAGCTGGTCCTTAATGTGCGACATTTGTATATATATTTGATGTTAAAATGTGTTTAAAGGTCTGGTTACACTCAAATTGGTGAAAGAGCCGAGATGAGTGGGACGTGCAGTAAACAATTTAAGCCACGTAAAGACGTCGTGCTAACAGGGCAAACGGGCTTTCTACCGCTATGATTACCTTGTTATGGTTGTTCTTTATCTTATGTGTATGTTATGAAATATTTCAGGCTAAGGGAGATTTCATAATCCTTTCCTTAAGCTTCTAACGACAAGCCAGCGAAGCTTCGAGCTCTAATGTCCCTTGGAGACGATCTATAAATTTTGTTGAAACTCTTAGGTTATCCGTAGTTCCTTATGATTTATACAAGTTTTTAATACATGCATTTAAGTTCTATTTTTTAGCTTTACATGTTATATGTACTGGCCCGCTTATGACATGTATGAGGCCTATGCGGTGCCACATGTTTTGTATTCGCTATTTCTATGCTGTATGTATTGAGTCATCCAAGATGAAGCTACCTGGCCCATTTACGATTTTGTCTAAGCTTTTATTGATTTTTACTCTGTGGTACACCTATTGAGGTCTTGTTATTTTTCTAATGGGGTGTGGTACAATCGGTCGGACTTGGAAGTTTACCCTGCAAGATGGTACACCTACCGGAGGTATTTTTATATTTAACCCAAGTATGGGTACACCTGCAATGGAGGAATTTTTAAATTTACCCTTAAAGGTGGGCAATAATCGGGCCGGACAACATTGTATATAGATTTTATGGCCTACCGTCCACGGGCATGTCAGCTTATAGTCTTTTTGGCCGCATTAGATGGTTGCATTTACACTTCAATAATGAGTTATTGTCGTTTCTGCTTAATTTCTAAGCTGATACGCTTCCTTATTTCGTCCTAGTTATCATTTTTATCTTACATGTTTACAATAAATTTCACATACTAGTACATTTTATTCGCATCGGCGTCCCTTTCATCTTGGGACCCTTTCCGCAATCGTGTTGTAGGTACAAAGCCGAGGCTCGTATCATCTGGACATAGTAGAGCCATACTTCAAGAAATAGTGGTATGCTCCTCTCTTCTAGGAGCCATGTCTCAGTTTGGACTATTTTTAGTTTTGTGTGCAAAATGGGTAGGCCGGGCTCCTTTCCCGTGCATTTTAGTTTGTTTACTAAGTAGGCCGATGTGGACTAGTTTGGATAGTAGTGTGGGTCAGGTAGTCATATCGGTTTTTCATTGCTCTCACATGTTTGTATTGTAGCCTTGCTCTACTTCCTCCAAAGTTGCATATTTATAATTTTCAAGGCAATATTGGCCTAGTATTTATCTTTGTTGGTTGTGACAGGTGGCTTGGTCAGCCTTAGTGTTACATTTATAGATGCTATTTAGCTTCTATTTCGATCGAATTATGAATCGAAGTGCCGCTGCACCCTATCCTAGTTCGGGGCGTGACAATTGTCTATGGAGAGTGTATACCACATTGAGGATGGAGGAAAGAGTTGGTGGGGCTGATATGCATCATCTTTCTCGATTAGGAGTTTTCCGTTGACTCGACAGACAGTGGTGTTATTATTCAATGGTTCGTAATCTTTTTGGTGACTAAAGTCAAGGCTAGACAAGAGAGGATCCTATCTTAGTGAAAGTGAAAGAAGGTTTTGAATCAAAAGGTGGAGGTCTTCTCTCAAGGGGGAGATGTGGTGTACTTTGCTATCGTATTTATATGTTTCGTGTGTTGATAACTTGAGAGAGTGGATGACTTGAGAGAGGATGTTTCATGAGGCTCATGGTTCCCGATATCTATCCACCTGTGTGCTACCAAGATGTATCGATACATACGGGAAGTTTATTGATGTAATGGCATGAAGAAGGATATAGCAAAGTTTGTGGCTATTAGGGGTGAGCAATCAAAAATCGAATCAACCAAATTAATTCTAAGCCTTGCCGATTCTTCTGCTCTTCTTGCCTGTATTTTGAGCCTGAGGGTCACGGTTCTTTGATGCACCGAAGAACCAAATTTTATTAATTACATTTTTAAATAATATTTATATTTATGTTTTATAAACACTACTACCCAACCCATTTAAAATTCTAGTTTTTTATTTCACTATTTCAAATTTTAATTCATTTAACTTTTAACCCCAAACCCAAAATTTCAAAACCCAACCCAACATTTAACCAAAATCTAAATCCTCGTACAACTAATTCTCATCACTATCGTAGTATCATTCATTGACTCGGGCCATCAATGGGACATTTCACTGGCCACGCAAGCATTAATGTGGCACATCTCACCACGCCTCATTCTTCACCTTCCTCAATCACTCTTACCGTCGACGACTGGCAGCGTAAATCGTTCTTTGGGGAGTCGCCGCGCCCTGACGGTATGTTCTTCTCGAGTTCTAACTTCAGCCATGTCATTCTAGTTTTTTACTTTATTTTTTTTCTTTTGGTTTCATTATAGTTTTTTAATTTAGATCCGTTATCTCAAATCATAACCTCTACTGTTTCTTTTATATGTATATTTTTCTGCAACGTTAACTAATTGAGGATTATTCCTGAATTTGTTTGGGTCGTAGAGGTGGAAAAAGGTATGTTTGAGTGTTTCTAGAGCATTTGAAGGTCAACGAAGATTAGTGCAAAGTAATCTTGTTTAATGATACAAATATGCACGATAAGTGGACTTCTTTTTTTCTTTTTTGGTTATTAATTAAAATCATCACAAAAGTAAGATGATATGTACAATCTATATGGTCAGAAAGTGTTGAAAAGTTGACCTTGCTTTAAAAGACATATGCTAAAGGGTTATATGAAATTGTAATTAATGTTATCCAACAAACTCTTGGATATTGATCCATATTGGCATAGTTTTTATAGAATTATTTGTTGTCTGCTATAAGAAGAGTCTAATATTTGATTTTTTGAATATTCAGCTTCTGAGTTTTAGTATTAAGAGGTTTTTTGATCCGCGTGCTAAATTATAGGCCTAACTAGTCTTTGGATGCGTGTACCCCAATAATTATGGCCATATTGTACTAAAATAAGCCTCAAATACTCTTTGATGGAGTTATATTGTTCTTTTTGGGTTAAGCTACAGTTTTCAAAAGCCTTACACCATTAAGAGAATCGTATTACCTTATATGTAGGTTCTTTTTCTTTTCAACTTCTCATGTGGAAATTAGTCGCACAACCAAATAAATTGGACTATTTTGCATCTAATTGGGGTGTTGTATCGCTTTACGGCGGGCGTTGGGTCAAATGATGAATAAAAATAAGAGTTGGATCTTATGTTCATGACAACGACAATGCAAGTAATTGACAAAGTAATAACTCATTACCGGTTTTCAAAGAAATAATTTCCTATTTTACTTATATGGGCTGTCCAATTCTTATAGTTAAAAATGAAAGTAAAAACAAAAAGGTGACAACATAGAAGTAGGATTATTAGCTTACATTTATTCAAATTCTCAATGACAAATTGACAACTCATATACAAAATGTGTATGGGAAACGGAAAGGGGATTTGATTAATTATGGGCCGTTGTTTGATTAATTAATTTTGACTTTACCCCTTATGATCTTATAGTTCTTTAAATTTAAGTTTTCATGTGATGAAAGATGAAAAGTAGAGTAAGTCTTGTTGGTTCAAGTGATAGCATACCTAATTCCGTATGATACCAATGACTCACTTGCGCCAAGTTACAAAGAAAAGATGAAAGCAATTCAATCTAGATCCAAGGTTTGAACCATTTGATAAACCTAATAAAACGGTATAAGTAAAGCGGCGTGTGTATAAGCCCTACATCTTTTCTTATACTTCCTCTAATGAACAACATGATTGAACAACATTTAACAAGGTGTCCGGTGTATGAGCCATCATTGAAAGTGCTTCTCAAAACAAGATAAATCCTTTTCATCTAAGGAAGAACCACTTTGAAACTTGATCAAGAATAGTTAGGGAGGTCTTTAGTTGAGATGATAATTGTGGATGAACTCCCCTTTAGTTTGTAGAAAAGGAAGGCTTCAAAAAGTTTATAAATCAAGTTCAACTCTATTTCGATTTCCCTTCCCGTGAACAATAACAAGAGATTGTTATGATCTTTACTGCGAATTAAGATATAGTCTCGAAGAAGTCTCTAGGTGTGCAATCAAAGATTTTTCTTACCACCGACACATGGACATCGATGCAAAGAATTAATTATATGTGATTGACTGCTCACTTTATCGATAGAAATTGTAAAAGGTATAAAAGAATATTGAACTTTTTGCCCTATCTCTACTATAAAGGTGAGCAAATGGCTAGAGGTTGGGCTGGGTATTTTTATTGGAACTTGGACAATGTATTCTTGTGTTACCGTCGGGCAATGCTTCTTCAAGCAGGTGTTGTCAGCTTGCATAAATTGTCTAAACAGCTTAGATATGTGGGGAACTAATATAGTGGGTGGTGAGAATATTCATATGAGATGCGGCTCATATACTCAATCTAATTGTGCAAAGAGGTTTGAAGAAATTGATGTTTCTGTAAAACATGTTAGACAGATGGTGAGGTATGTTAGGATCATCTCCAAGAAGAACAAGTATAGCTTTTATGAAATGTTGTGAAGTCCAAACGATAGAATTTGCTAAATCATTGGCCATAGATATGCCTACTAGTGGAATTCTACCTACTTGATGTTGGAAACGACACAACATTTCTTTTGAGAAGGTATTTGATAGGTTTGGATCTTTTGATGAGAATTTTAAAACTTATCTTTCAAACTCATGTTTGTGAAGATGAAGTATTGTAGGTTTCAGGTGCATGTGATGATTGGGGTGAATGTGAGAAATGTGGTAAAGTTTCTTGAAAAAATTTATGAGCTTACCGTAGTTGTTTCGTGTCTACATTATGTTACATCTAATGTTTATTTTGAGGATATATGTGGGAGCTTGATGTATATTTGAGCATGTTTCACAAGTGAAGATCTTAATTTATGTATAAATTTGTATTTGCGGATGATGAAAAGTTTGAAACGTATTGGGTAAACTTTAAAAGATGAACCCAATGATTTATATTGCCTCCTTGTTGGATCCCCGTAATAAGTTTGTGTTTTTTAACTTTGGGCTTGAAGAACTATTTGGGGAGGAAATAGGAAAGCAAGTAGATAAAGGAGTGAAAGATTATCTAAATAATTTGTTTGGAGAGTATCTAAGAAAATATTCAAGAGAATCTCAATATCTATCATCTCCCTCTAGATCCGCTTCATCTCACAGCGATGGATTCGATTCATCTAGCTCTAGTTCTCAAAAGTGTTAGAACAAAAGCTTGAGAAATAAGTCACTTGAAGAAACAAAAGGAAGATCGTTGTGGAAAGTAAGTAAGTCGCAGTTGAGATATATTAATGAAGAACAGGAGCCTGATTGTGATGACTTTGATGTCTTGAATTGGTGGAAAGTTAATGCTCCAAGATTTTCTGTTCTTTTAGAGTTAGCTCGTGACGTAGCTGGCTATTTCAATTTTTGTGTGGCATCGTTATGTGCTTTTAGTACCGTGGTCGTATTCTTGATCGATTTAGAAGTTCTTTGACTCCTAAATGAGTGCAATCTCTTATTTATGCTCAAGATTGGCTTAGAAAAGAGACTAATTCTATTTGTGTGGAAGAAAGTTTGGAGTATCTGAACAACTCGACCGGGTAAGGTTTCATAATTATTTTTGTGTTTCAAGGTAAAACTAATCTTACTTTTTATGTTGTATAATTATATTGACATTTGTCATATTTGTTTAAATTATCTTTAGATATGTTAAATAGTGGAGGGATTCTTACATTGTTGATGTATGATTGCAATTTGCTATTTTGCTAATAGTGCTTTTAGACAGGACGCTTGAATCTAAGTGAGTTTCAAACTTTCAATACTTTATTTGTTTGGTGATATGAGATATCTTTTTGTAGTTTGGTTCTTTTATCTAGAAAGTTAAATTAAGTTTCTAACTTTTGCTTCAATCTTTATTTTTTATTAGTTTCAAGTTCAATCCATGCCTCCTAAAGCTCACTCATTTATTTGGAAACATTTTGTGGTAGTTCAAGACAATGAAGAAGGGCACAAAGAAAAGTGCGTGACATGTGGTGTGATATTTAATTGTCATTGAATATGGGATGGAACAAGTGTCTTAAGGAAGCATTTTAAGAGATGTCGTGAGAATACATTGATCAAGAGAGAGGAAGACTCACATTTAAGTTTATGTTTTGAATTCTGGTGACTAGCTGTTGTGTACTTGTAAAGGATGTATTTAAGACATACTTTTGTGATTGGTCACCAAGTAATGTTTGTTATTTGGAAGATGAATTTTAAGACATTTATATTGTTTTAACTTTTAAGTTTTAAGTGTTGAATAGGTGGAAATATTAGTTTTCTACCTTGCTACCTAGTTGCTAGGCAAAGTTGAATTATTACTTTGTTCTTAAGCTTACCGAATTGTGTTACCTTGCGGAATTAGAAAATGCTTGAAATGTTGAATTGTTGATGTCTTCGTGGAGTTGGTTTATAGTTGACATGCAATTGGAATGCTAAGTCAAGGAAAGCTAAGCCAGTAAGTCAAGCCGCGTTGAACTTTCCACAGGGAAAATAAGTTGCTTTATAGCTACGTCGTCTTAAAAGCTTATTGTGAAGGTTTGTAAGTTGTGACTCAGAGTCTTGTGACCGAAGGAATTAAGTCGTCAAATTTGTAAATTTTAATAGTAATCTGAAGGAAATTAAGTCATGTTACAAAGTGTTGGCACTTGGCAAGTTGGCACAATCGTGGAGAATTTTTGCACCAAAAAACTGCTTTAAAAACACCCCAACCAAACCAAACGAATCGAATTAGTTTGGTTCAATATACCTGCATATTTTTTCAAAACAAAAATCAAGAACAATAATCGGACCATGGTAAAATCGAATCAAGAATCGAATGCCCACCCCTAGTGGCTATGTGTCCACTGTCAACAAGGTGCTAAGCACGAGACCCGGGGTATGTTTAAGACATTAGTATCCCTACTTAGAAGTGGGGAAGAGATCAATATGGACTTCATCATTGGATTGCCTCATGCACGTCGATAGTATGACTCTATTTGGGTGGTTATAGACAAAAGGACCACAACAACCTATTTTCTACCGATCAAAACTACTAATTCACCCATGATTATGCTAGATTATACATTTGAGAGTTCGTACGGCTGCACCCGAGTTCCTTTGTCCATCATTTCGTATAGAGGTACCCAATTTACCTCATTTTAGAAATTGTTTAAGGGACTTGGTACTGGTGTTGGAGCTTAGCATGGCTTTTCACCCGCAAAATGTGACGGTCAGCCGAGCGGACTCATTCATACTCTTGAGGATATGTTGGAAAGCATGTGTGATTTACTTCAAGGGTAGTTTGGATGATCATTTACCTCTTATCGAGTTTTCTTAAAAAATAGTTACCACTCTAGTATTCAAGTGGCTTCCGTGTGAGGCTCTCTATGGACGGAGGGTGCAGATCGCTAATTGGTTGGTTCAAAGTAGGTGAGGCTATATGTTGATAGGGATAGATTTAGTTCATGAGGCCATGGAGAAAGTTCAACCTTATTAGGAAAGACCGAAACAAATTTCGTAGTCAGCGTGTCAAGTACTAGAGCAGTTAGGCATAGAGAACTTGAGTTCAAGTTGATGATTGGGTGTTCTTGAAGGTGTCTTCCTATGAAGGGAGTGATGAGGTTCGGAGTTGGTGCGGAAGCTTAGTCCCCGTATATATTGTCCATACAAGATTGTAAGATGTGTTGGTTAGGTGGCCTATGAGTTGGAGTTGCAGCAGAAAGCTAGCTTCCGTGCATCCAGCTTTTCATGTATCTCTAATAAGAAGTGTATTGGTGACTCATCCTTGGTTGTTCTAAAGGAGAGCATAGTAAACATAGCCTTAGCTATGAGGAGATTCCAGTTGAGATCCTTGATTATCGTGTTCTAAGTGGAGAAACAAAGATGTAGTTTCAAATAAAGTCTTGTGGAAGAATCACTTGTTGAGGGGGAGCCACGTGGGAAGACAAAGTAGATATGATGGCTAGATACCGCATCTTTCCCTACCATCTCGCCGCATGAGATACCAGCCTCTCTAATGCTCTATCTGGCCATGTCCGGGCCCATGTCTCTCGCCTCCTTCCATGTTCTAGCATGTATGTGTGATTTATGAATTAGTTCAACATATATATCTCAGTGAAACCCTAAGAGTTTCGCATCAAACCCTTTGTTGGGAGATTTGTTCAGGAAAACTACAGAATTTTTCTCGTAACGACTCATCCAACGAGTCGTGGTTTCTCAAACGCTCTTAGATTGAGTCGCGAGAAGAGTTTCTAAACATTTCAAGAGGGGATTTTCATACCACGAAGAAAGAAACTAGTCATTGTGGGGAGTGAACAACAACCCGTTAGATGGAACTGCAGTGAGTTGAGATGACGTACTCCAAAACAACGGTGCCAAGTGAGGACCCATTGGTTTCCATGACGTCATCCTGCTAATCATTAGTTGGGAGCTCGTAAAAGGATTTGGTTTCGCCTGACAAATGCAGACAGCTACTACGAACCGGTTAAACAAAGTAACCCACTCATCGTGATGGTCATTGAGGGATCTCGTGATAAGTGAAAGCAGCGGGTGACGATAGAAGTACCGTCAAGCCGTTGGATCAATTAACGACTCGCCCCGTAGGTCATTGGACTTGCCAGCTGCAGCTTCAGAGATAAGGACTCGTAAGCAACATACGATCACCATGAGCCGCAGCAAGGACCAATGACTCGCAGTGTGGTCGTGTTAGGTTTTAAGTTTAAACTCAGGGTATTTGATAAAGTCCTATGCTTCCAGCTTCTTAAATGATGTCATATCGTATTGTGCGGTTGAATTAAAGGGTTTTCACAAGCCTAAGCCTCTCATCTTCCAAAACCATACATAGAAGTTTTCTTCTTTTCTTCTCTCAAGTTCAAGAGCATCTAGGGTTTCTTTCAAGAGTCGCAAGCTTCAAGATTTGTAAGGGAGCCTTACACCGTGCATGTGACTTCGACAAGGATCTCCTTTCATCCTGCCAGGTCCTGCAACTTATACAAAAACCTAAACCCTGATTTCTAGAAAAGTATGTTCTAGGATTTCATAATTTATGGATGAATTCACATATTCCTTCTATGAATTCCTAAGACCATCATGATTATTATCCGTATGCTTACGAAATTACCTTTTAAGTTTTCAACTATGTCTATGATATGGAAATAGCATGATTATAGAATTTTCATCATGATTTAGTGTAAATTTCAAAATGGGGTTTCATGAAATATTCACATGCCTACCGTGATCTCATTATATGTTTAAAGCATGAGTCGATCACAAGGGTTTCCGTAAATCTTAGAATATATGATTTAGTATATAAAAGGATGCAAGATTAGAACTTATAGGCTTGGGTGGATATAAAATAGGTGTATGCCTCACTATTATTTCGTGATATGTTAAAATATGACTTGAACCTATGGATCTTACATGAATCTAGAATATATGAATTATCCTATGAATTCAAGATTGAAATGTTACAACTCTTGAGGACGAAGCATGATAATGATTTTTCGCACTTCTCAGCTTGTTGAGAGTAGAAAGTAGCCTTGACGTGACTTTTAATGAATTGTAAGTGATGGATGTAATTAGTTGTACACTCAGTCTCTAAATTAGTTGAAGTAGCTTAGACTAGACGAATGACGCTGCATTAGTGTCTTCCATGTTCTTAGAATAATCGTGACTCTCCATAGCAGAGATGTTTTCTTACTACTGTGTGGATTCTCCATCACAGTAGAATGTTTCCTTAGTCGGTCGTGTGGACTCCTTTGGGTTGTGCTTTAAAAATATTTCCTTAGTCGCCGTAGAGACTCTCAATAGCAGTAGAATTTTTCCTTAGCCTACTGTGTGAGGTAGAGAATGTTTTCCTTAGTCAACAGACTCTCAATAGCAAGAGATGAATGTTTACCTTAGTCGTATCGGGGACTTCATAGAAGAGAATGTCTCCTTAGTCTATGATATCATCACTTTCGGCCTCCAGAGGTTTCGTACTTTAGTTTTAATCTCGCCTTAGTAATTAAGTCTCGCTATCAGCTAGGTCAAGCATGTTGTATGTGCTTGCACCCGAACGGAGGTCTGACATAACACGGACAAGGAGTCTTGAGAGACCCCAAGTCCACCTAAGGAATAAGAATACTTTCTAACTCAATCAATGAAACTCAATAATCAACAATATAATCATAGCTTAAGTCTAACTTCTTAACATAACATCGTAATACAAAACCCAAGCCGAATACAACCATATGTCCTAAAAGCCTCTAAAACAGACGCAGTTGATAGGACAAGACCCCAACTAACTCAACAATCAACTAAAAGTACATAAGAAAATCCGAATAGTCTACTCCTCGAGAGATGGGGACTCGACTCAACAAATGCAAAGGCTAACTCGATAAGGTGACTACGAAAGGTGGTCAACCTAATCCCCAGATTATGAGACGATACAATATAGAGTATGTTGTCAATACGTGAAATGTAATGAGTATGTGGTAAGTGAAATCACTAAAGTGCAAGTAAAATCATTTAAAGACATGCATAAGGTGAAACATAAACATTAAGAATATGAGAATAGGGATTTAATGCATTCTTTTCTAAAATCATGATCTCATCATAACATAACATATCATCATAACATATTATAACATGATCGATTGACTCAAAGTCGAAATTTGATATTTATAGCAAAGTTGAAACATTGAGTCAAACCTCGCTTTTGAACATGCTTACATATGTAAATATCATGAGTAATGAAAATGTAAATCAAAATTATGAGGAACAATGGGAGACTCTCTTCTTTTAATCGACATACCACGATAAAGCTTGGTATGGTCCCAATTATCACACTCAAGTGGAAAGAGCCGTCCAAAGTGATCTTGGGCACTTCATGCCCAAATGATACTCAAATACTTCATTCTACTTGTTTATCTATTTTTATGTGTGATTCTCATGTGATTCTTATGTAAATGTGAATTTATACTAACCAACATGATTAGTGTTGTTTGCGCTTAGAAGGAATTTTGGAAGCTAATCTACAAGTTGGTGAAGTGAAGTGGAATGGACTCGTAAGCAAGAAGTGGAAGTTGGATAAGGGAAATTGGCCAAAATAAGGGCTCCGTGATGGCTCCATGTCATATTACTATCAAGGGAGGAGAATTTTCCGGGAGGAAGAATTATGTCAAATTCCAAATGAGGTGCGCGTTCCTCCGTGACACAAGAGGTAGTGCTCCGCGATGCACTCCGTGTCACGCCGTAGGGTGATTACCGATAACCTCAAGTTCCAGTGACAGGCAAGGAGAACTGCAGACGTGAGGCAATGTCTGCACATGCCGTGCCACGAGGCATTTATCTCGGGAGCCGAAGTTCTGGGGTGGGGGTTCACGAGGCACCGTGGCACGGAGGCAAAGGCTCGCGATACACCCGTGCCACGTTGTTTGCTTATTCCCGGAAAAATTTCCACTAGTATAAATAGCACACTTAGGTTTTGTATTTTTAAACATTCTGACATTTTTTTGGAGCAAGAACGTGGTTAGCGTGCGTACTGAGAGGACGCAAATTCTTTGGTTAATTCTCTTCCTTTTTCTCTTTAATTTCAATTACTTGTATGAATTCTATTTGTTTGAAGATGTTTAATTCAAAATTGAGTGGCTAATTCACCTCTTTGGCCGCAGGTTAAGGATAATTTTAGAGGAATGTAATTTCTAATCATTTCCGCTTTTCATCTTCTCTCTATAATGGTTGTTCTATCCATTCTTGTTTCTACTACATTAATGTTTCGCCAATGTTAATGTATATATCTTGTGAAATCCAATTTTGATTTTGAAAAGGAAATTAATTGGATAGATGTGAATTGGTAGGATATGATATTTTCTTAGTTGAGAAAATTGAGAGGAGATTTTTATGCTCGTATTAGAAATATATCTAAAAGTCATATTAGTCATTTATGGAATTTGTTATCTATGGCTAGAGCATGGGGTTCTTACATCACAGTAAATGTGGAATAAAGGTCTCATGATTCTTTACACTGGATAGGAGTCGAAAGATCCAATCCATAGCGCATTCATTCCCGACTAACAACCGAAGAGAAGATGACTCGATTTGAATTAATAAATTACATCCCCGCATGCCAAGCCTTTAACCTCAACTTGTTCATTGCTATCGTCGTAATTTTTAAATTACAATCTTTACTTAGGTTCTTGTCATAACTATTAATATTGACTCATAAAACATTATTTGTTTGGTTGTCTACCTTCATAGCGATATCGTTTACTAACAATTAAGATAATTACTACCGCATTTCATTCCCTCGGTGGGTTCGATACTTGGCTTGAAATAAAGCTACTTTACTACTTGTACGACTCACGCACTTGGCGTGTAGTTTGTCCGAGTGTTTTTGTTGCCGTTGAATGTGGACTGGCAATTGTAAATTAATTTTCTTAGTGTTAGTTTACAAGTTCAATATAAGTGTTGATAACTTGATCTTAGCCTTTCTCTCGTGTGTACCGAATTTTTCTCAACGCCGGCAAGAGACAAGAGTTGGTGCATTCATTTATGTGAGCCAGAGAGAAATTTCACGCCAAAGAAGTAAGTCTAGAGAAGAAGTTTAGCCATAAGACATGCAATTCGAGAAACAACAGAATCCACCGATTGTGAGGCGCTTTAGTGCCCGGAAGAGATGGCGCAAGACCGTCCGGCTATGGTGCAACTTGTACATGCAAATAATGTAACATCCAACATTCGCATCGGGGAGCTGTGGAGGGAGGTTCGAGCTAAGGTAATATGGTGCAGCTTGTTGCACACTGGGGCCCAAATTTGCATGTGTCTCCCTCATGAAGATCCACAACAACATCTCCAAAACTTTTGGAGATAAGCATACCTACATCCCCCAAGTATCATCTGACTACAGGTTTACATTATTCCCCTGCTTCTCACTTTTGGGGGAAGCAAAGAGGGTGGTTGAAAGAGGAAACCACCTAATTCTATCACTACTTGGGATGATCTCGCAAAGAAGAAGTTTTTGATACGATTCTTTCCATCGTGAAGACAAAATTCTGCACTTAGAAGCCGATTCTAAGTTTCAAAACAAAGAGAGGGTGAGAACCTGTACCAACCTTGGGAGAGGTTCAAGTTAATGTTAAGAGATTGTCCTCATCATCACCAGTCTAATGATGTGTTGGTGCATACATTCATTAAAGGTTTGGAACCACATACTAAGATTTTGTTAGGATTCAAAGAATGGTGGGTAGGCATTGGAGAAACTCTAAGTGAAGAGCTTTATAGTTTGTTAAACCGTATTTCACAAATGGAAATCCGTAATGGATTGATTCAACTCGAGGAGGAACAAGGAAAGCCATGGAGTCTTTGAGGTGGATGTGGTTTTAAAGCTATTGCCGCACAGTATAGTCAGTTGCCGCAAAATCAGCCAACACCCACTTTCGCTAGTATGAGTTGAGCCAAGCACAAGCCTCACCACCAATATCAAAGTGGTGTGGAAGTATGTGGTAGTGAACACTCACCTCGAGTATTGTGGGTGCCAATCCAAACTCTAAGAAATTTTGTTTGGGAACGGCCCGTAGGAACAATAATCACGTATGGCAAACATTTACAACCCAAATTGGAGGAATAACCAATCTCTTTTCTCTCGGGAGTAATAATAGTCACTGGGCGACGTAGTTCAAATCGTATGCAAGTGAGAAATCAAGGTATAAAAATTTCGCCTCAATATAGAGGAAACAATGTACCTCCTCCACCACCCAAAGAACATTGAGGATATGTTCAAACCATAATAGCTAACGAAGCTAGATAGCCGATTATGTGACATTAGCTACGACATGAAAAATCGCCAATTAGCTACAAAGGCATTGGAGTACGCTGGACAGCTAGGCCGGAGCTCAAAACACCAGGACCCAGGGAGGACTACCAAGCGACATCGACTCAAATCCCAAGCAAAGTCAATGCAAGCATAACAAGGGGAGTGGAATTAACTCAAGGAGGTGGGAACCGTAGCGCCACCTCAAAGCAACTGAGCAAGCAGTAAAAGATGGAGAACATGATGATGTGAGGCGAAGGAAAAGGCCAAATTTGAGATAGAAAGACCACCACCCCCCCTGCTTTCCTCGTAGATTAAAGAAGCACATGAGGAAGTTTGCTTCAAGAAATCTACGGGAAGTGTTGAACAGTAATATATTAATTCTACCTTTTAGTTGATGTTTTTATGGGAGTGCCAAAATATGGCAAGTACATATCAAGGACATTGTAGAAAAAAAAAGAACATTGGACAGACCTGATGGTATTGTGAGGATGTGTTAGTTCAAGTGGGCTCCCTCATTTTCCCTATGGATTTTATAATCTTGGATTTCGAGTTTCTCTGGATGCCAAGTCCCATTTATTTTGGGACGCTCTTTCTTAAACCTAAGTGAAGCTTTTGATTGATGTGGCCGCGGCAGCTAACCATGCGAGCACATAACAAAGTAGAGGTTTTTGATGTGTACAAGGCATGAAGCTACCGCCATTTGGGCGAGAGCTATCAGCTAATCGCTTGTTTCTAAATCAGAATCAACCTCGCATTGTTGACTCACAGGACCCATTGGAGAGAGCCTTGATAGGCTCCGATCATTTTGGGGATGCATACATATGAGATGGTGCAAGACAATAACGAGCAAAATGGTTTCTCGTGAAGCAAGACTTGAGCTGTATAGGTCCTTGGAAACTATCACAAAGCCATCAATTGAGCAGAGGCACCGAAATTGGAGTTGAAGACAGTGCCTCCACATCTCGAAGTATGTATTTCGGGAAGATGACACTTGCTGGGCCATCATTTCCGTAGAACTGACTGAGGCACAAGTGAAAGATGCATTGGTGGTCTCAAGAGGTGGGAAGAAAGCAATGGGTTGGAAGATGCCTGACATCGTAGGAATTATCCAAATTTTTGCACACACAAGATTTTATGGAAGAAGGATCCAAGCTAATTGTGCAACATCAACGGAGGTTGAATCCGTTGATGAAGGATGTAGTCAGAAAGGAAGTGATCAAGTGGTTTGATGCAGTGGTATATCCTATATCAGACAGTGAATGGGTTATCCTAGCTTCAAAGGTGTTCTAAAGAAAGGAGGGATTACCATGGTCACCAATGAAAAGCACGAGCCGATTCCCGCACGCACAAACACAGCTGGAGAATCTCAGGCTGTGGACTACAGGAAGCCAATAAGGCCACGAGGAAAGATCAGGATCCTATTCCATTTATTGATCGATTTTGGACAGTTATGTGTCAAAGTATTATTGTTTTCTGGATGGACATATTCTCATATAATCAAATAGCCATAGCACTGAGGATCAGAGAAGACCACTTTTTACATGTTCTTATGGGACATATGCTTTCAAGAGGATGCCATTTGGTCTATGCAATACACGCCTACATTCAAGAGACAGTATGATAGCGATCTTTCGCGATATGGTGGAAGATTTTGTCGAGGTATTTATGGATGACTTTTTTGTTTACGGTAATTTGTTTGCTACATGTCTGGTAATCTTGGATGTGGTGTTGGGGCTCATGTGAAGACTCAAACTGTATTCAACTGGGAGAAGTGGTCATTTTTTAGTCAAGGAGGGTATCGGGTCTGGCCATAAGGTGTCATGCAAAGGGTTGGAAGTCGAGCCAGGTGCAAAGATTGAGGTGATCGAAAGCTACCACCACTGCTGTTTGTTGAAGCGGTGTTCAGCTTAGAACATGCCGGGTTTGGCGTATCATTCATCAAGAACTTCTCTAAAAATTTCTAGACCGATATGCCCGTTGCTAGAAAAAAGAGTGCAGAAGTTCGAGTTTGACAAGGATTGTGTAAAAGCATTCGAGATCTAAAGTAGAAGCCGTGTAGAAACGCCTTGCCTTACTGGATTGGGAACAACCTTTTGAATTGATATGTGATATGACGTGGTCAGATGGAGCCGTATCCAAAGGGCCGTGAGTAATAAAATTTTTCATTCCATTTATGATGCAAGCAAACACTTGACGGAAATTCTGCCACTATAATAAACACTAAAAGGAGATGCTTAGCATTGGTATTCGCATTTGATAAATTCAGTCCTACTGGGTGGGTGTCTGCTGTCTGGTGACTACACGCAAGTGCACGTGGTCGAACAAGTAGTAAAATGGCTCAAGTAAACCAAGTATCGATCCCACAGACCTAGACTAAGGTATCAATTTAATCAAGTGTTAATAAACTCTAACTTTAAAAATGCAGATAAACAAGGTGAAGAAGAGTCTTGATATTTTGTTTCCTAATTCTATACTAAGTCTAAAATAAATGTACAATTTGAGTCTCGAACTATGAATGTGAGCATGCTGAGGCTAAACTAACATGTAGAGAAATAAATTATCAAACAATTGATTAATCTTTCCCCGGTTGCTAGTCAAGAATTTATGCCTATGGATTAAGTATTTAACCCAACTTAAGAATCATGAACCTTCCACCTACATTTCTGTGATAAAAAGAAATTCAGCTAAGTTCTAGCCATACAAAATTGATTCCCGTAATTGACTAATACGACTTTTGTGTATATTTCTATCCCGAAGGTAAATCAATTCTCAATTTTCCCAAACTAAGAAAAGATCATATCCTATCAATCCACAACTTTCCAATTTCTTGCTCTCTCGAGTGAAACTGACTTTTAGATGTACATTAACATCAAGCAAATATTAATGCAAAGAAAAGAATTAATAGGAACAACCATGAAGAAAAGATGGAAAACTAAATGATCACCAATCACATTTCACTACAAACAATGTTCTTAACCTCAAAGAAGAAGTGAGAAATAGCCACCATTCGCGGATTAAACATCATCAAATGAGTGTAAATCATACAAACAATTGAAAGAAAGGAGAAAGAGATAGAGAAAACCCTAAGATTTTCGTCCCCTCAACCGCTCAGAACCCACGCTCTTGCTCCACCAAGTCGGACACTAAAATGAACCTAAGTGTTCTATTTATACCGGTGGAAATTTTTTCAATAACAAGCAACGTGTCATGGAGTGCATCGCGCAGCACTCCCTCCGTGGGGACAATTAGCATCTAACGCGACTTACTCGGAATTTGGTCATCCGTATTTAAGCCCAACGTGGCACGGCATGCAACGCGGTGCTTGACCAACGTGCCACGACTCCAACGCGCACCTTCACCGAATTCCATGCTCCTGTGTAATTTGGTCCAACGTGCCACGTGAGGCAACGCGACTCCGAAATTCCAAGCAATTTTTATCATCCAGGCGTAATACATCCGCGATGGCAAAGCTGCGTGACACGGCCCCATCACAGCCCCTTTAATCCATGCTTTCCTCCGTCATTTCCTCGCTCTTCACTTCCGAGTCCATTTACGATTTCTCCCACATGCATCTTAGCTTCATAAAATTATATTTTTCCCGCAAAACAACGCTAATCATGTTGGTTAGTATAAATTCACATTTACTACAATTTACATGAGAATGTACAAACACCGATAGATAAACAAGACGAAATGACGCATTTGAGTATCACTTGGGCATATAAATCTGCCCAAGATCACTTTCCCCACACTTAAAATCTTGTTCGTCCTCGAACAATAATCTTACACCTCATGCAATTGACACCTAATCATGGCTATTTTTGGCTCGACAATCCGAGCTGGTTTCTGCTATACCGATTATTTAATACAACAAATCATCAAGAAAACATGGTAGTCTCATCAATACAATGACATTCAACACATCAAGACCTCCTAACTCAAGAATCGACTCTACACTGGGCAAACTCATGCAACTTAGCTGATCAAGATATCCGATGAAATTCAAGCTCTCATCAAGCATGTGCCTCACAACACAAGAGAATTTCCCCCTTTTCAATCACATGAACTCTAAACATTACATGCAGGGCATATAAACACGATTTCGCTCTCTCCCAAAAGAATTTCACTATGCATTATGTCATGAACCATAGCTTGCCTCTAGTGTATTACTCCCACTAATATAAGGACTCGCGGATGTAGGATCACATAGGACTTGACGGGTTGTAATGTAAGCTACGGAACTAGTGCAACATCACAACTAACAGCGACCAGCATCCTTAAGCGCTTTTCAATACATCCCATCAACATTACGGCATTGTTTCTTCCTTTTCATCCTCCCATTCTTGAAGTCTTTCTTATTTTTGTCCCCACTTTTCAGCCACCACTTAACATCAAAGATTAGTTATGCATCTTTATTTCTTTAAGTCCGGCAAGTGCACCTTTGATCTTTCTTTCATCACTTTGTTTTTCTTTTCTTTTCTTCACAATTCTCACTCCGAATTAATCAGTGGGAAAACTCATTTTTTTCTTGAGCTAAGAGTTTTGGATCAAATTCTACTTGTGATGAAAAGAAAGGGTTAAGCTAGGTTTACACCTTTTCGACGAAAGAAAAAAAAATAGGCTAAAGACTCAATGGGCTAACTAGGATTGACATTCGAGGTGGGTATGAAAAGAAAACTTTTTGCTAAAACAAAGAAACGCCACATCCTTTCCTACACTACACTTCCTTCATTTCGCTTCGTGACACACACTGTGCAAGTTCTAGACAATCCACAATAGCATGGAATAATCAAACCTCCATACACTCATTGCACATGCTCAACTCAAGACATATTCACGTACCTTCAATCCTAATTACAAGAATTCAAACATTAAGCCTCAATCACACCGACCGAACTCTATGGCCTGTGTATGTCAATATATTTACAAAGTTGCATGCTTTCATACGAATCACCCTCTTTGCATTCTAAATATCATGTACAACACGCTAACACGAATTTCGCAACCATAAAGTAGCGACACACTTGGGATACAAACAAACAAACAAAAATAAAAGACAAAAACTACTCCTATCGACTACATTTACCTTAAGACGGTCGTCATCCATCCATCATAGGGAACGGTCACTATCTACGACTTTAGTTCAATGGAACTATTCTCGTAAAAGAACCGAAACAAACGCGAGAAACCCAATCATAAAATTAATTAAACGAAATTTTTAAAAATATCGATGATTTCGATAAAAATATTTACACAAACCAAACTAACAACATTCCATGAAGACACAACAAATTTTCACATTAATTATAATACAAAACATACACACAAAAACTACAGTGGTCACAATTTCAAGCACAACAACAAAACATGAATATCAACAAAACAAGACAACAACCAACACCTAACTACCTCACCTCATTACCTTGAAAACCGAACACCGGCCCCTGCATGTTCATAAATTCAACATAGCAATAAAGTGGGTGGTGAAACTCGATCAATCGGGCATTCAACTTCTTCTGCCAGTGCCGCCGCCTCATCTCCCCATGTTCCGACCGCCCCGCTCGTCCTCCTCCGACTCAACATCTGAGTCCTCACTCACGTGCTCCCTCATTGGTGGGGACGCCGTCATCCACAGCTCCACAAAAGCTGGGCCCACCCAACATAGATCCCTAGCATTTTTGCCGAAAGGGTAGTCTAAGTCGAGCTGCCATAGCTCATCCTCCGTTGAGCGCCTCCCGCCTATGCGTTAGCTGGAGCATCTCGCATCCCGAACATGCGGCCATGTATCATCATCCCGAGCATTTACGCTCGACTAGTGTGTAAGAACCGGCCCGTGAGTGGTGTCGGTGCCTTGTCTTAGACATCCACGGCACGCCTATCCATCTGGGCGGATGTAATCCAGGGTTCTCTTCTCAACATCTGTGCCTCAAGTAGAACGTGGCCGCAAGCCACCAAACCCTGCACTGCCTCTTGATGCAAACGTGGTTTCTCATGGCTATATGATCACGCCCAACATTGATCTCCAGCCCTTTCATCAGTGGCATACATCAAGCATACACGATCCTGGGTGACATCCGCCATGTGCACCCCTGCATCAAAAGTAAGAACAACAATTTTCCCCATCCTCGGCTTCCTTATTCATCCGTGAGTAGCAATGTCCGATGGTAGCCTTCCCATGCCTCGCTCCAACCTCGCTATCGAACGGGCTCCACACAAGGTGGGCTCCGATATCCACGTATGGTGTAGTGATGTTCACCACGGAGTACACGGGCGTTCCCCGTGTGTTCCGTGCCCCTGCATGGCATCTCGTGTGACGGGCTCAGAGTGACAATTTGACCTCTTATCTTGACGGCAAGGGACCGTGAGCGCTGGTTCTAATTCTGTATAGAACTCCCGAATCAAGTGCAAATTGCACTCCTTGGGCTCTTTCAAAGATGAAGCTCAACCCTAAGCAAAGCGTCAATCCTGTGGACAAGTCGAGGGAACTCCCGTGCCAAAGGCTCCCTTGCAAATGTGCCCTGTAAAGCATTTATTCTCCTTGTGCTTTGTATACCACTTTTTCCCTTCATCTGGTCACCCATCGGGTTCCGTATTGGCGGCGTTGGCCGCGCTGAACTGCTGGTGCTGCTGACCGCTCCCGCCCGATTCCCTTCCTTCCGTACCCCGATGTAGATGCGCCTACCTTGTCTTGCCTTCTTGCCATTGTTCCCGCTGCCAAATCGCGTAAAGTCCCAATGTCACTAAATTGTAATTAGCTTCGACTGCTGAGTTGCTAAGCTAGGCTACCCTACACTTAGTCTTTAGCCACAATTGGCGCATTACGGCGGATCATCCTTATTTTACCATTTACAAAAAAGAAACAAAAACAACAACAAACATGCCTTCAGGCATTCAGAATCTCGGCGTATAAATTCTATGTACTACTCGTACTTCGTGATACTCAATCACAACATTACCATCGATCACATTTCATCACACAGCACCCTAGCGAAATTTCTATCAACACAAGCCTATACAATTCACCAATTCCATGCATATCACCACCATCCCGAAAATCCGTCGTGTCTTTAGTATATTAACATTAAGCACAACCAACTTCATTCACCCAACATGCACAACTCATCAAGAATTCACATTTCAACTAAATTTTCCTTTTTCATTCAAATTCAAACCCTAGCTACAATTTTACAGTACCGGTCAAGCGATGTATATATCGCGTTTCATATAATCATCATGATCTTACGAACATCAATTAACAATAACTTAATTTGAATTTAAGCTCAATTTCTACTTAGGGCAAGATTTACTCACCTCACATGCTAAAAATCGAAAATTCACAAGATTTGAGATAGTTGAAGAACATACCTGAATTATGAAATGAAGAAAACTTGAAGAAAATGTGCCTAGTCCATGTCACGCGAGGGAGAAAGGATTTTTGGGATGTTTGTCATGGAGGGAGAAGGAATGGAAAATGAGGCAAAACCCAGTTAAAAGGGTGGGATTTTCGCGCAATACCCGCGACCCTGTGACCCGAAGCGAAATAACACTAACGTGTAACGAGGGTAACGCGGAGCACCCCTCCGTGGCACGGAGCTATCACAGGTGTTCGAATTTTAAAATTTTGTATTTACACCTCAACGTGTCACTTGAGGGTAACCGCATGGAGCTACCTGGATAGGCCTTCACTGCTTTGCCACTTTTTGGCTTTTTTTCTTACCTCGAGTTTTCCTTTGCGATTCTTTGCATTTCTTGGCCTCCGATCAACCTGAAATTTATCTTACAACAAGAAATTGTTCAGAATCACAAGGTTTGAAACACAACACACTATTTTTATATTTACATTTTTATATTTTTTCTCTTTCTTTCTTTTTTTCTTTTCTTTTTACTTAACTAATCGTACATATAATATTACACCACTCACTGCTGCCTCCCGTGCAACGCCTGGTTTATCATCGTGGCTCGACGCCATTTACGCTCATTTAGCCCCTAGGGTGACGTAGACGCTTCCGAACACGCCCTACCCGTGTCACGCTACACCTCTCCGTGGTTTCCCAATGACTCCCTTCGTGACTCAAATGCTCGAGTACATCGCCCGATCAAGCACGTTGATCACCGAGAATTCCTCGTACACGGCTGGAAGCTTCGTGGGCTCAGCACACATCAAAACGCGTCCACCTTTTGTGCAATTTCGCATGGTTAGCCGCCCAGCTACATCCACTAAGCGTCTTGCCGCCAAGAAAGTGACGTCCCAGACAAATGGGACTTCCGTATCCGGCTCGAAATCCAAGACAACGAAGTCTACCGAGAAGATAAGGGAGCCCACGCACCACAGGTCCTCCGCATAATGACATCGTGTCCGCCAAGGAATGATCTCGCTAGTTGCAAGATCGATCAAGTATATTCAGGACTCCCAGCTCCCAACTTCTGAATACCGGCTGCTCCAGATCAAGTTAAATGCTCGCTCCCAAATCACATAATCCGCGAGCTCTGGATACTTAGCCCAATTGTAATTTGGAATTCTGTAAAGCTCCTGTGGGTCCTTAAGCTTAGGGCAACTCGTTTTGTATCCGGAAGTGCACTCTCCGTAAGAGCCACCGTAGCGTATCTCACCAACCTCGCTTTTTTGTTTACCACGATGTCCTTTGGAGAGTACTTCTCATACTTCGGCACTCCCGCAAAACATCAAATAAGAGGTAAGTTAATATGTACCTGCTTAAGCACCTCCATGAACTTTTGAAACACGCTTCCTCCTTGTGTTTCTTTAATCTTTGAGGGAACGGGGGTGGTGGTCTTTCCGGTTCGGCATCCTTCTTCCCCTCTCATCACTTTGCCCTCTCATTTTCGTCAAGCTCCCGAATGCTAAGGTGGCCTTTCCGTTCCACCCTCTTAAGTTGTAAACTACCTCGTGGTCACCGCATTCACTTGCTTGGGGTTGGGATCAGTGTCCACCAAGTCCTCCCTAGGCCTCGGTGTTCCAGCTCCAAAGAAATTGCCCAACCGTACTCATCGCTTGTAGCTAACCTGATTGTTTACACGTTTCCACTTACATAGCCGCCCGTAATTGAGCTTGGTTAGCTATCATAGTTTTGAACATCTCCTGCCACGTCGGGGTGATGGTGGCGAGGAGGTGCATTGTTGTTTCTGCACGCACCGATAGCTCACGCCTCCTGATTTCTTTGAGTGCCCCGACTCGAACTCATTTTTGATGGCTGTAACTACCCCAAGAGAAATTAGGGTGATTCCTCTAGTTAGAATAGAAGCCGTTGGCATACCGTTGGTGATTATTCCTCCGCATACTACTAAATAAAAAGTCTACCGAGTCGATTTTCCACAACACTAAACTGAGTGTTCATTACTCCCGCATTAATTTCACACCAAATCAATAACTACATTCACTGGGCTAGAGATCGATTCACGCTCATATTACTGAAGGGTGTTGAGCTGGATTCTCGCAACGCAAATTTGTCCAGGCAACAGATAAATGTAAAACCATCCACTTCTAAGACTCCAAATTTCGCTTTCCTTGTTCCTCCTCTTGGAAGAGTCCTATTCCACTCAGATTTCGTGAAATACGATTCAACAAAGTATACAAATCCCTCATAAGTCTTTTCTAATGCTTGTCCCCTCACTCGATCTAGCAAGATTTTGTGTGGGGTTCCAAACCCCTCTATGAAAGTAGATGCACCAAGACATCATCTATCGGGTGATGACGAGGACAATCCCGCAACATTGATTTGAATCTTTCCCAAGCTTCTTGATACAAATTCCTCCCTCTCTTTGTTTAAAAACTTAGAATTTGACTTAAGTCTTGTCAAGTGACTGATGGGCAAGAACCTGATCGCTAGTTTCTTTGCAAGATCATCCACGTGGTTATGGAATTCGGTGGCTCAATTTTCAACCACCTTTTAGCTTCCCAAAAGTGAAAATGGGAACAATGTAAGTTCCGACATAATCTCGTTGACACTCCAAATGGGAATGTAAGTGTCACTTATCTCCAAAAATTTTTGTAAGATGTTGTTGTGGATCCTCGTGAGGGAGACCTCGTGGAAAACGCCCGCTAGTGTGTGCAACAACTGAACCATGTTTTGTTTAAGCTCGAATCTCTCTCCTGGCTCAGTTTGCAAATGCTAGATGTATACTAGCATGTGGGATTGCCACTACGAACCGGCCTAGCTTCATTTCCTCGGCACTAACACCGCCCGCACAAGTGGTGGATTCTATGGTTGCTCCAAGATTGTTTGTCCGAGCAACCTGCAGCTTTCTCCGTAGCTTCTCTCCGTTGACGGTGGGAATTGTCTTTTCCGGCTCTAAGGATGAGTCCACAAATTGGTTCCCTGCCGTTGTTCAACATAATTTAATATCTCGTAAAATACAAAAAGGTTAATTTCAAGTTGTCAACACTAATAGAAATAACAAACTAATACTTAAGAAAATTTTTGCCAATTGCCGCCCCCGCAACTGACGCCAAAACTTGTTCGTTTGGCCTAATGACTACACGCAAGTGCACGTGGTCGAACAAGTAGTAAAATGGCTCAAGTAAGCTAAGTATCGTTCCCACAGCGACTGGACTACTGATAATTTAACCAAGTGTTAATAAACTTTAACTCTAAAAATACGTATAACAAAGGTGGAAGAAGAGTCTTGATATTTTGTTTCCTAATTTATACTAAGTCTAAAATAAATGTACAATTTGAGTCCGAACTATGAAATGTGGAGCATGCCGAGGCATAAATGATCATGTAGAGAAATAAATTATCAAACAATTGATTAATCCTTACTCCGATTGCTAGTCAAGAATTTATGACTATGGATTAAAACTCTCGATGAATCTAACTAAAGAATCATGAACCTTCCACCTAAGCATTTCTGCGGATAAAAAGAAATTCATGTCTCAGCCATACAAACCGATTCCGTAATTGACTAATACGACTTTCGTATATTTCTATCCTAAGGTAAATCAATTCTCAATTTTCCCAACTAAGAATAGATCATATCCTATCACCCACAACTTTCCAATTTCTTTTCTCTCTCGAAAGTGAAACCTGACTTTTAGATGTACATTAATACCTGGCCAAACATTAATGCGTAAGAACAAGAATTCAATAGAACTACCATGGAAGAAAAAATGGAAAACCAAATGATCAACAATCACATTTCACTACAAATGTTCTTAACCTCAACAAGAAGTGAAATTAGCCACTCATTTGTGATTAAACATCATCAAATGAGTGTAAATCATACAAACAATTGAAAGAAAGGAGAAAGATGTAGAAACCTCTAAGATTTTCGTCCCTCAATCGCCGTAACCCACGTTCTTGCTACACCAAGTCGAATAATTAAAAATAAACCTAAATGTTCTATTTATAATCGGGTGGGAATTTTTCCTTAATAAGTAACGTGTCAAGTGGAGTGCATCATGGAGCACCGCTCCGGTGACACTACACACGCAGTGACCTCACTGGAATTTGGTCATCTGTATTTAAGCCCAACGTAGATCTTGCATGCAACGCGGTGTGCTTGACCAACGTGCCATTTACTCCAACGCGCACCTTCACTGGAATTTCCATGTGCTCTAGGTGGTAATTTGGTTCCAACGTGCCACGGAGGTAACGAAGGACTCTCCGAAATTTACAATTTTTATTATCCTGGCGTAATACATCCGCTGGCGGCGCTGCGACACGCTCCATCGCGAGCCCCTTTAATTCATGCTTCCCTTTGCCATTTCCTTGCTCACTTCCGAGTCCATTTCTCGATTTCTCCCAACATGTATCTTAGCTTCATAAGATTATATTTTTCCCGCAAAACAACGCTAATCATGTTGGAAAGTAGTATAAATTCACATTTTTACTACAATTTATGAGAATGTACAAACACCGATAGATGCAAACAAGACGTAAATGACGCATTTGAGTATCACTTGGGCATATAAATCCGCCTAAGACGCTGGGTTCAGCAGCGAGATATACCGATCATGTAAAATACCCGTATTTGTTTGGAAAGAAGGATGCAAAGCCCACTAATCGATGGATATTGCTGCTACAATAGTTTGACCTAGAGATTCGGGACAAAAAAAGGAGCGAGAATCATGCGTATCACCTATCGCAATTGAAAGCCGCTTGGTATGTGAAGGAAGGTGATAGCATCAAAGAAGAGTTCCTGCATGAGCAATCCTGGGTACAAGGGAAGTCAATCCTTGGTATGCGACATTGTGAACTTGTCAGGCGGAGTTTACCCACCTGGAGGCTACAAACAAAGAAAGAAAGAAGTTGAGACATGATTGGAGGTATTACATTTGGGATTTAAATGATTCGTTGCTAGGACTTGGACAAGATTGAGACGATGCATCCTGCAGCTTACTTATGTGGTTATTGAGAGCTATACTCATCGTTATATGGAGTGGGCACCACGGAGAGAGCGACAACACATGGTGCTACAATGTGTTTATTTTGGCCTACACCGTCGTAGATTCTATAGCATATGTAAAATGTGTGATAGATGTCAAAGAACAAAAACAATTTAAAAAGGAAGATGTGAAATGCCACTACAATAGATATTAGAAGTTGAGGTTTTGATGTATGGGGAATGACTTCATGGGCCCATTTCCACCGTCATTTGCAATCGCTTGGCATCTTGATAGCTATGACTATGTATCTAAGTGTCGATGCCACAGTTCTTGTCCCAGAATGACAACAAGGTGAGCATAAATTTGTGAAAAAGCAAATTTTCACCAGGTTCTGACACCCCGAAGCTATTATCATGATGGAGGGGGCTCATTTGGTGAATGCAAGTTTCATGAACTTGCTAGCTAAGTATGGGGGTGCGGTACAAGGTAGCTTACAACGTATCATCCCTAAACTAGTGGGCAAGTGGAGGTGTCAAACAGAGAGATAAAGAAGATTTTGCTGATGAAGACAGTTGAATGCAATAACGAATTGATTGGGCAAGCAAATCTGACGATGCGTTGTGGGCTTGGCTACAGAATCGTATACAAGACACCAATTGGGACTTCTCCGTATAGATCGTTTATGGAAAGGCATGTCATCTACCTCGTGAGCCGGAACATCGAGCTTTTGGCCGTGAGAAGCTAAACATGGATCCGAGCTAAAGGTGGAAGAAGAGGTTGATGCAAACTTAGCAAATTAGATTTAGGCTTCGATGGCACTATGAAAGTGCTAAATGCTAAAAGGAGAAAACTAAAAGGTGGCAATGGCTGCATATGGTACTGATCTTTGAGCTGCAAAAAGTGCTGTTGTTTAATTCGAGGTTGAAACTTTTCCAGAAAGTTGCGGTCCAAGTGGTCGTGGCCGCTTTGAAGTGGTAAGAATGACTCCACACGGCAAAGGGAATTGTGGCAAGAGGATAAAAGTGTGCCAACATTTTTGGTGAACGGGAAAAGATGTAAGATACTGGGTAAGATTTTTTATTCGAGAGAAGTACGTTTCATCTCTTTTGCATGGATGATTAAGGATGAATAGCGAGTCAGCGACTCAGAATCAGCGCCGTAATTTTAGGGCAAATCCTCTCGAATGTGATGTAATAGAATAGTTAGGATTATTTGGAAAAAGAAAAAAAGAACAAAAACAAAGAAAATAAAATGAAAAATAGTTGAGGCAAAACTTCATGATTTCTAATGAATTGTTTGTGGTTGAATGATTTTCAAAAAGAACTGAGGGCCAAAATACAAAAATGCGCAAAGGAAAAAATCAAGGTAAGAAAATAAAATTTGGGAAAATCTCCAAAGGAGGCCAACGGGGCATGGGTCTGCGGTCACGAAGGAGGGCCTCCGCGTTACCCTCCATGACACGTAGAGGGATTCCTGGGATTTTTTAAAAATTCCAAAACACCTACTCGATGGCTCCGTGTCATGGAGTGCGGCCTCGCGATGGCCTCCGTGACACGTTGAGGTGTCTTTCGAGTCGGGTCACCGGGTAAACCCGCGCGAAAAACTCCCTTTTTAACCCAAATCCCTTCATTTTTCCCCATTCCTTAATTTCTCCATGTAATTCAACACCCTAAAATCCCTTGTCCCCCAACGTGCCACTAATCTGTGAGCAAATTTCTTCGATTTTCTTCACTCTACCAAAGTAAAGGTATGTTCTTGAAATTTTCTTCTTATTGCTCAATTTTCTCGATTCTTGAACATGTTTTTGTGATGAAACCTTGCCCAAGTGAGTAATAAGCTTGTAATCAATTGAGTTATGATTTAAAGATGTTCATAGGACTGCTGTGAGTAGGTGAACTCACTGGTTGTATTGATTGTTTGAAATTTACGATGTTGATAACTAGGGTTGGGGGATTGAATATAGAAGAAGAAGAAATGCATTAAAATGTGGATAATTTGGGGTGTGCATGTTGTTTGAAGTGAAACATATTGTGTTTGAAGTTGATTATGCTATGGTAGAAGATGGATTTTCTGGGATGAAAACAGAATGAACATAAGTTGTTGTGCTAAAATTGCAAAGTGCTCATGATGATATAATTGAATCGATGGAGGAATTTTTATAATTCATTGTATGAAGTCCGAGTAGTACAGCAGAAATTGTTCCATCGACTTCATGTATGAATGCACTCCGAGCATGTTGAGAATTAAGAATTGCAAAAAATGAATGTCTTGCCTGACGTGTTGACTGCAAGCTAAAGACTAAGCGTGGGGTGATCAAATTAAGCCTAACCTTAGTCGTAGCCAACTATGGCTCAAAGAACATTGGAACTCGATGTTTGAATGTACAGGAAAATGTCGTGGAAGATGATTAGGGCAAGGGCGATCTACATTCGGCGCGAGAAAGAGAGTGAGACTAGGGGCAGCAGTTCAATGCACTCACTGCTCGAGGGCAATGGCTGATGGAAACCGCATGGTGACGGATGAGGGGAAGAAATGGTATGCCAAACACAAGGAAACCAAGTACTTCCCTAAGGAGTAGATAGCACGGAACCACTAGCACAGAATTCCCGCGGATTACACAGATTGACACCGGCTGGCTAAACTTCATTTATGAAGAACCCAGAGAGTGCAATCTCCATCTTATCCTGAATTCTATGCTAACTGAACCCGACCGCAGCCACACCATTAAGACCGAGGGCGTGGTAACCCTTTGAACCCCACCATTTGGAATGCAACTCGGGGGCGCGGACACGACGCTCATGTCCTCTATCACCGAACATCACCTCCACCTTAAGCTGACACGACGCACCTTGGTGTGGTCTATCGACAACTAGATGGGGCAGGCACAAGGAAAGGGCTACCACTGCATTTCTATTCCTGCATGAATAGAGAGGCCCGAATTTGGCTGAAAACTGTTTGTTTCTGTTCGATCCTTGGGTACATGACCCATGTCACCTGTGATAGAGTTTGGTTCTGTGTATGTGGCTTCGATGAAGGGGATAGAAATCAACGTTGGGCTGATCATCTCCACCATGAAGAGAGCCCGACCGCACTGGGGGCATAGATATGGGCTTAGTGGTTCCGCTACTACTTTCTCGGGGCCACAGATTGAGGAGGAGGCCCTGAATTACATCCCTCGATTGATGTGCGTGCCTTGATGTTACCAAAACCAAGGCACCTAACACTACTTATGGTCCCGTGGCTTACACTAGCCGAGTGGGATATGTCGATGATCAATACATAGCCCATGGTTGGATGCAAAGATGTTGCAAATGTACACGCTGGAAGGCCCGCACCTGAGATGAGTTATGGAAGTCTCTCGAGTTGGATTATCCATTCAACGAGAATGCCGAGCTTTATGCCGAGTGGGGCCCGCATTCTTGGAGCCCGTGGATGATGACGTACTCTAATGATGAGGAGACACGCCGAGGACTGCACGCAGCCGACGGTGACGGCGAGGGAGACTTCGATCTTGGAGACGGCGCTGGCAACCGATGAGGAAATTGAATATTTTGATTGATCAGTGAGTTTCACCACCCAAACTTTGTGGTTCAATTGAAATTATGTGAACACCGGGACGTGTTCCGATTAAGTGTGTGTGGGAGCAGTTAGGTGCTAGCCGTTGTGTTTATGTTTGTTTGTGATTGGTTAATTGTGACCCCGTGACTCTCGTGGGTTCGTGTTCTCAGAATCGATGTTGGTGTTACAATGAATCTTTAGTCAGTCGTTGTGTGTGATGTGTAAATATTTTTCAATTATATTTATCTTTTCTATCGAAATTTTTTGCTGAAATTTTATGTTGGGTTTCTCGGTTTTTTGTTTTTGGGGTGTTTTCCCGAGAATAGTCCCATTGAATCGCCGATTGTCAGAGATAGCGAATCAAGCTTCCTGATGAATGGATGACGACTGCCTTAAGGAAATGTAGTCGAGCAGGAGTAGTTTTTTTCTTTTTTTCTCTTTTCTTTTTGTTTGTTTTCCAAACATGTCGCTAATTAATGGTTCAAATTCTTTTACGTGTTAAGCACATGATTGTAAGATGCAAGTGTGATTCGTATGAAAGCATGCAAACGTATAAAATATGTTGAGATACCTAGGCCCTAGAATTCGATTCCCGGTGATCGGTAGGCTTAATAGTGAATTCTTGCAATTAACCGATTGAAGAGTCTCAGGAATATGCCTGCTGAGCATGTGCAAAGGGAGTGTGAGGTTAGGTTTCTTAATTATTCCATGCTAACAGAAGTGTATAGAACTTGCCCGGTTTGTATACTAAACGAAATGAAGGATATGGATTGCAGGAAAGGGATGTAGGCATTTCTTTGAATGAACCAAAAGTTTTCCCTTATCATACCTACCTTGAATGTTACATCCTAGGTAGCCCCATTGATCCTTTAGACTATTCTTTTCGAGAGATATAAACCCAGCGTAACTCTTTTTTCATTAGCCGTGAATTTGATCCAAAACTCTTAAGCGCTTAAGAAAACAATTTTCCCAAAGAGTGAAGGAGTGAGAAGTGTGAAACGAAGAAAGCTGATGCCAGAAAGTGAAAGAAAAGGTCAAAGGTGCACTTGTTGAAATTGATTAATTAATAGTAGAGAGAAAGAAAATCAATGAATGAGAAAAATAAATAAATAAAGGTGCTTAAATACTCTTTGCTAGTAGGTAGAGTGTGCTTTCTAAAGCAATGGGAACAAAAACAAAGAAGAAAATTCAAGAATGAGAGGATGGAGGAAGAAGCAATGTCCGTAATGAAGGTGGGATGTATTGAAAATCGCTTAGGGAAGCTAGTTGCTATTATTGGTTAGACCAGTATTTACTAGTTCCTTAGCTTACATTACAACCCATTAAGTCCTACGTGATCTTACATCACGCATCCGTTATATTAAGGGAGAAACACTAGGGCAAGCTTATGGTTCACATGATGCATGGAATTCTTTGGGAGAGCGAGCGTAATCTATCTATATACCCCTACATGTAGTGTTTTTGAAATCTTACAAGTGCACATGGGGTAATTCTCTTGTGTTGCGAGGGTACATGCTTGACGAGATATTAAAATTTGTGTCGGATGTCTTGGTTGGTTGATTTGAATGAGTTTGCTAATATTGAGAATCGATTCTTGAGGTGGTAGGAGGTCTTAATGTGGTGTACTTCATTTTATTGATGAAACCATGCATGCTCTCTTGATGATTTGCTATCTTAAATAATACGTATAGTCGTAGCTTGAATGGTCGCACCAAATTAGCTATGCGTGGGTTTCAATTGCATGAGATGTGAGAGTATTGTTTGAGGACGAACAAGGTTTTAAGTTTGGGTAAGTGTGATCTTGGGCAGAATTTCATGCCCAAGTGATACCAAATACTTCATTTCTACTTGTTTATCTATTTTTATGTGTGATTCTCATGTGATTCTTATGTAAATGTGAATTTATACTAACGAACATGATTAGTGTTTTTTTGTAGTTAGAAGGAATTTTTGGAAGCTAATCTACAAGTTGGTGAAGTGCGGGAATGGACTCGGAAGCAAGAAGTGGAAGCTGACAAGGAAATTAATAAGGGCCTCGCGATGGCTCCATGTCACGCTACCATCGCTGAGGTATTCCGCTTGGGAGGAAGAATTATGTCAAATCCAAAGGAGGTGTGCAATTCTCTCAGAGACGGAGGCGTTGCCCGCGATGCACTCCGTGTCACGCCGAGGGCGATTCACCAAACCTCAAGTTCCAGAGAAGGTGCGCGATAGCACCGTGGTACAGGCAATGCTCCACGATACATGCCGTGCCATGCCGAGGCATTTATCTCGTGAGCCGAGTTCATGGGGGTCCAATATAGCACGTGGCTGGAGGCAAAGGAGCCACGATACACCCGTGCCACGTTGCTTGTTATTCGAAAAAATACCCACTAGTATAAATAGCAACTTAGGTTTTATTTTTAAATATTCTGACATTTTGGAGCAAGAATGTGGTTAGCAGCAATTGAGAGGATGAAATTCTAGGTTAATTCTCTTCCTTTTTCTTTTAATTTCAATTGTTTGTATTGAATTTTACTTGTTTGAAGATGTTTAATCCACAAAATGAGTGGCTAATTCAACTTTGCCGAGGTTAAGGATAATTTGTGAGGAATGTAATTGCTAACTATTTAGCTTTTCATCTTCTCTATAATGGTTGTTCTATCCATTCTTGTTTTTACTACATTAATATTTGGCCAATGTTAATGTATATATTAGAAATCCAATTTTGATTCCTCGAAAAAGGAAATTAATTGAGAGATGTGAATTGGGTAGGGATATGATCTTTTCTTAGTTGAGAAAATTGAGAGGATTTACGCTCTTAATAGAAATATATCCGAAAGTCGTATTAGTGTTTTATGGAATTTGTTATGTGTATGCATAGAGTAATGGGTTCTTATGATCACCGCAAATGTGGAATGAAGGTCTCATGATTCTTTAATTGATAGAGTCGAAAGATCCAATCCATAGGCGATTCATTCCCGACTAACAACCGAAGAGAAGATGGACCTGATTTGAATTACACAAATTACATCCCCTCATGCTTGCTCTAACTCACTTGTTATTGCTATTGTTCAGACTTTAAATTATAAATCTTTACTTAGGTTCTTATTAACTATTAAAATTGACTCATAAAACATTATTTGTTTGGTTGTCTACCTTATAAACATATCGTTCACTAACAATTAGATAATTACTACCGTACTTCAAACTCGTGGATCGATACTTGGCTTGGAAATAAAGCCACTTTACTACTTGTACGACCACGTGCATTTGCGTGTAGTTTGGTCCGAACACAAAGTCTTCCCAGGGTTAGGGATGATACAATGATATAGATATAAAGCTCATGGGCTAATAGGGCCGGGGATAGCTCACAAGGGAGGTACAAAGTCATAAATGTGTATGGGAGCCTACGTTAGCATGTAGTTTTGAGGCATAGAGTGATCGACCTTAGCCTTCTCGGTGCTAGACACTACTCCCAAAACATGCATATGCTCTACATCATTTTTCAACGGGGCTCAACATCATCTATTGACGGCTCATAAATAAAATACATCTCAAAGCCGAAATCATGCATATAAGAAGCTTTAACTCAAACCATACCACAATAAAGATAATTGGGAGTATACGCCTAAAACCATGTGGTAAGCTATGCATAAGTGAAAAGCTTTAACCAAAATATACCACAAGCTGAAAATATAATTGGGAGTCTTCGCCCAATACCATGTGGTAAGCTTAATTCAGGAAAATCTTCACAAATCATACTTGACATGAGGGCATTGCCTAACATTTTGTCATGCTTTGGAAAATATTCAATTCATATAAAAACATGATTGTAAACATGTGTAGCTTTAAAACATGATTTTCATCATACTATCTTATCATCAACATACATTCATCATAAATATCATCTTTCATGCACTTCTCTTCAATGGGCTTTTCAATTCATAAAACTAGGAAAAAAAAACATGATTTTTGATTGAAAACAATATAAATTTGTGCCACATCATAATTCAATCGTAGAAACATATAAAGCTCATGCCCATGTTGAGAATTAGGAAATTCATTCATTGGGTTAAAAACTCCAGATTAGTATTAGACTATTCATGATTTAAGAAGGATTGGAATGGGAAAGGATTCACTCATTCATAACCCTACATACCTCGTTTGTAGCCGATTCTATCTTCTTTGGAATGCCTAATATTAGGAAATTGAAGAGAAATTGATGAATGTTAAGCTTGAATCACTCCCTCTAGCCTTTCTACTTGCATGCATGAATGAATAAGGCCAAAATGAATTTAACCCCTTTAAAAGTCACTATTCATAACTCAAAACAACGTAGTTTAGCCTTAGGACCTAAGAATTACTGTGTTCTTACTAAATTTAAAATGATCGCGATGGTCCCAAATAAGGGACCTAATGACTCATTCTCCACTGACTCGTGGCTTGGATTCGTGAAGTACACCGCTCAACACGCCTCCCGGGCTAATAACGGAAGACATCACGACTACTGCACTATGACTCAGTGGTCACCACTGCGATGTACACTACCTCAATACCAAGAATTCCTTACCAGCTAACCACGACCTTCCCACGAATCGTGGGACCGACCCAAGACTCCATGGGTCCTTCCTGCCGAGTACACCGCCTCCTCTTCTCATTTCCTTACCACCCACCCCACGACCAACCTAATGAACTATGGTGTCTCTGGAAAGAATGAAGTCGTGATCACGCCCGTGGGGATCCCCGTTTAGATTTCCAAACTCCCTACCTCGGCCTCCCAACGAGTCACATCATGACTCGTGGGCCGCTCTCACTAAGCCACAACTCGCTTCAGCAGGCCCGATGCCATATTTTAAGTTTTTCTCTGCTTCCAACTCCCACCGATATTTAGGCTTCCGAGGTATAACAATATTCTCTGGGAACATGAAAATACACGTAAAAGCGTAGAGATGCAATTATCATATTGAAATACTCGATTATTTAAATCGAAAACCGATGGAATAACTACCTCCGACTCAAACTACATAAACCGAACTAAATTCATCATTCATATGATGTAACGTTGTTAAAGATAAAAGAAACCAAAAGTATTATGTGTGGGACTGGAACATGAAAACTAAATGGGAGTTCTAGGTAAAATCATATCTCAAGTCAAACCGAGCTTCTGTAGAGAATAAATTTGTTATCTAGCGATCATATTCTCTTTTTGCTTCCTACAGATACTTCAACATGTTGATTCCTCTATAACACTTAACCGAAGCTACTTCTTTGTTCCTTTTCCTTGAACTCCGACGATCCATTATTTCTACCAAAACCTCCCTTACACCGAGGTCAGTTTTTCATACCAACACCTGCCCACCGGATAACTAGAGTTGGATCACCCAAACACTTCTTCAAGAGAGAGACATGGAATATAGGATGTATATAAGCTAATTTTGAGGGCAACTCCATCTCATACGCTGTCACGCCTCCACCTTGGGAGGTATGACTGCATCCGTGCCCTACTAGGACTCGAATCACAGCTAATCGAGCTCTGGCACCTCGTAAGGTCAATTTCCTAACTCTGTAATCAAGAAAACAATCTGCCATATAGCTAGCTTATAAATAAAACCCTCACCGAGAAGGCCTACAACAATATGTGAAAATAAACAGTTTCAACTGAGACAATCAATCATAGGGAGTCCTATGACCAACAAGGACACCATGATATCTAGTTATAATTGGAAAGTAAAATTAGATGCTAAACCGAACTATGTCCGACAAAGACACCAATCAACAAATTTAAACAAAGTCCGCACACCTGTAAGAAACACACATAATATAAAACACATACGGGCCCCACACGACCGATATAATCTAACCAATGTGGAAGTAAATGCAACTGCAAGCCTCTAGAGTAATAAGATTGCCTGAAAGGTCCCTACTACCCATCCCGCACAAACAAAAGAAATAAACTCATCACACAAGTTCCTAAGAAGTGAGCCGATTGCCACACGGCTTGATCGGAACTACAAGGAACTCGCTCTCGTCTATCTCGCACATGCTGTGTAATGCAAATGCCCCGTAAGAGGTCGCTGCATTTTCATGTGTACTCTAATATGTAAGGCAAGAACTTTAAATAATCGGTGAGTAAGGAAATAGACCTACAAATCAAGTAAAGAAATGGACCGGGCGATGACTAAGTAGTGAAATCCTCGGGGACTAAACATAACTATAATAAGGAGGGTAGGGGGTCATACTCCGATAAATGAGGGGGCGCCTGCATCGCCTAACTACCAATAACTAAAATAAACATAAACCTTACCGCCCTCATAGGCGAAGGTACACCGCACTGCACAACCCGCCTGTGCCCCTATTAGCCCTAGGCGAGAAGCACACTCAATCTATATACCCCTATCCAGTCATACTGACAACTACTACTATAAGCGTCCCGCTAATCCCCTAGGTCTCGCAACCGGGCTCGTTTCGACTTCGAATGTGCTTTGTTCGAGTCCTAGGAGTCTCGATATCTACCCTGTAAACGCTCTGGGCGGGTGCGATAAGGACAACTACATCATATGAGGATCTGGATCCCCATCTGCCTTTAGGATGGTACGCGCTCCGTAGCTGGGACGATCCTCGCTTCTGGCGGCGGCGACGCATCTATTAACCCTTGGGTGGTCACAGAAAGCTAAGGCTGGCATAACTACCCAAAATAATACAATTTACTTAGTCTCAATCGATTTAAAAACAACTGACATGATAACATACTCCTAAAATGCTTTCTTTCAGGATTCAAGCACGGGATTGCTATGCTTTAAGAAACTAACTTGCTTAAAGAAAATGCTCTTAACATACTGCTTCGTCGTTAACCGATTAATCGCGAAGTTTCTTGGCCGTGTTCAATCAGCTCTCTTCTCAACTATAATCATATTAACTGAAGAGTAGGGCTACTTTATTACTATATTCAAGAAACAACTTGGTATATATAAATACCGATCATACTTCAATCTTATCGAAAGACAATAAAAACTCGTAATTTCTGGAATCTAGAAGTGGAGAAATACTCTACTTAGGCCTGATCATATTGACACTAGTTTGAAACATTTCCATCAACTTAAGCTCGGTGGAAGATAATTTTCCGGGTGTATTTTTACGAAAATAACACAACAACGATGCTCTCTCGGCAGCCTTATACTTCACTACTTGAGTTAATTCTGGGGATTTGACTAAGCAATGCGTAATCGATGATTTCCAAGTGTTTTCCTCGGTTTCTCTATTTTGGCCGAAGTTATATGACTAATGAAATAATATCTAAGGTGAGGCCTTTATATACTTGAGGCGCCAGACAAGGCAACATGGCACTCGTCAACGCGCTAATTTACTAAGCAAGCCCATGCCGGGCTAATGCGAGGAGTCGCCCGTGCCACTTTTCCCCCGTGCGCCTTGGTTCGGTCTCCTCCCACGAAATACCGACTTTGTACTCATTCGGCCTTTCCCTTGGCTCCTTCTCGTACGTATGACACTCTGGGAAAACTCTCAACCAATATACAACAGGGCCGACTAAATAGAAACTTATGGTGTGTAACATATAAGCCACCTCCCAACATGTTTTATAATCGGTATGGTCAAAAATAGCTGAACTAAGTTTCCTTCCCTTCGAACCTCATCACTCCCTTCATGGGTGAAACCTTCCAAATACCCAATCATCGACTCCTCAAATTCTAATTCCCTTTGTCCTTACATCGAACACTGTGACTTTGGGTGACTCGCAGTTTTCAAACCGCCTTTATCAATCAACCTTTTCCATAGCCTTGTGAATCGAGTCCGGTCCTATTGCTTGCACCAACCTCAATCCATCCAATGGGAGACCCGCACCCTACCTATATAGAGAGCTCGAACGGTGCCATCCGGAGCATCGGAATGATAGTCGTTATTGTTTTCAAACTTGATAAGCCAAGAATGCTCATCCTAACTACCGGGTTAATCACGCATGCTATCAACATGTCCTTTCGAGGGTCCTGGATTGTCCGCTCTATCACCATCCGTTTGGGTGAAACATTATAGTGAGCTAACCTGTGTACCAAGTCCCTTTTCAAACAACTTCAAAACTCTGAGTAGGTAAATTTTGGTATCTCTTGCCTGATATAATGGACAAGGGCACTCCATGCAATTGAACTAGCTCCTAAATATATAGTTTGGTATAACCCCTCCGCCGAATGCGTGGTCTGACTTAAGAGAAATGCATGTACTTTGGTCAACCGACAACCCAAATGGAGTCATATTGTCGGCGAGTACGAGGTAAACCTATAATGAAATCCATATTAATTTCTTCCCACTTCCCAAGGCAGGGAATGCCGATATCCTCCACTACGCCTCCGCTCCGGTGCTCAATCTTTACTTACAATAATTGACACCTAGCTACGAAGTTCCGCAACATCTTCTTCATGCCCTTCCACCATCAGATTTGTGAAGTCACCAGACATCTTGGTGGCACCTAGATAAATAGAATATCTCGATCCTGGTGAGCCTCAGGCGAAGTATCTGCCCTCAAATCAACATTTGAACATATAGGAGACGTTGGTACCAAGCACACCATCTCCCTTTGTAGAAGACCCTCTACCTTCGATTTTGAATGGCTTCCTTTAACTTTACCAAAAATTAGGTCTCATCTTGCCTAGTTTTTACATAAGTCACCAAGTGACGATTTTGATCCATTTTGAACCACAACACCAACATCGGCCGAGTCAACCAACCTAACTCCCAACCACAGTCGATGCAAATCCTTCACCATATCCTTTTTCCTTCTTCCATGGGACACACTCTCTATGTAGAAGCCTACTAAGTGCGTCCGCTACCATAATAGCCTTACCCGCATGGTAAAGCACACTCCTATATCGTAGTCCTTGAGTAACTCCAATCCACCTCCTTTGTCAAGATTGAGATCCTTCGCATGAAAACATATTGTGTTCTTATGGTCCATAAATACATCCACGTGACCTCTGCATAAGTGCACAATGCCTTCTATATCTTCAAGGCAAGTACCCAAAACTAGGAGTGGTCTATCTTCGGTAAAAACACTTGGAACCCCGTCAGTCAAATAAATCATCAATGTTAGTAAAGGATAATTGCTCTTGACAAAGTGATTTTGTTCAATTTCCGATAATCAATACACATGCGAAGAGAACCATCTTTCTTTCTTCGCATAAAGATAATCGGTGCACCCTACGGGACTTGTTCGGATCTACGTAAACCCTTATCCAATAGGTCCTTCAACCGCTTTCAACTCTTTTTTTTAGTTTGGCTTAGAGCCATTATGTATGGAGGAATATATATAGGCTATGTGCTCAAATAAGGTCAATACCAAAATCGATCTTCCGTCTGGGAGGGATTCCCGATAAATATCTAGAAAGACCTTTGGAAACTTACATACCACTAGAACTAACTAGATGGTCGGGTCTCGTACTCGACGTCCTTAACCCTAACTAGATGGTACACAACCCTTTAGAAATCATCTTTCCGGCCTTAAGGTAGGGAAATGAAACGCACTGGCATGCACAACCGAACTACCCTTCCATTCTAGGACTCCGTTCATCTAAAATCAACTCTACCGCCCGAGTTCTATAATTAAATGAAGAAACATGAAAATAGACAATCCGCTCCGAGATAACAACATCAAACTGCTCATAGCTAACTCTATCAAATCTACTAAGGTGACTTTCTCAAGGACTCGACCAAGAAACCTCTATACACCCGTTTAGTTATAATCGGTCACCCACTGGAGTAGAGACGAGAAGGGTTTTGACAAGACTTTTGGACCAACTTTGAAGATACTCACCACATAAGGTGTCACAAAAGACAAGGTAGGCCTGTATCTAAAAGTATAAACATCAAGATTGAAAACTCGCACACATACTCAAAGGACTACATTAGGGAGACTTCCTACTCCTAAAGTGTGGATGCTAAGGCATAGAATCTATTCCTGCGCCGATCGCCACCTATGCTAGTAGAAGCCCCCCGATGTGCTGAGCATGTGAGAGGGGGCCGTTGTACTAGAAATTGGGCCTTTGGCCCCCATCCTAATCCCGCCGTAGTTGGGAAATCTTTGAGTACGTGTTTGGGCTTATCACACCTAAAACAAGAAACTATACCTGCTAAGAATTGGCTCGTGTGCCCCCGATCAAGCATTCGTGGTAAGTCGGGACACTAGAATCTCGCGGCCCGATGTTCACCCCTAGATCTTGATGCTCCGCCCCCTTCTCATGCGCTCGTCCGGGATGGCACATCAATGTCAAGATGTTAGCTGAGGACCTCTAAGAAGTCTCTCGTAGGTGTCCAGCACTGCCCCCAAACTCGAGAAAGTCTGCGGGTCATCTGGCCCCGCCCCCTCTTGGCTCTCTGTCATGTGCCGTCTCTATCTCTGGGCTGGGCGTACAAGACGATTCCGAGAGAAATCCATGTCCCGGTGAAGCATAACATTCCGATAATCCTTATCCAAATAAATTTCTTATGCCATGAACGAACTTGCTCACCGCGCCCTGATTGGCTACTAACTCGGGGCGCATTTGATAGACGAGTAAACTCAAGGGCATACTCCTACACCATCATCCCGCCTTGCTTCGTATTTACAAACTCAAATTTCTCTTCACTCTCCCCATCTCACGGGGAAGAAACCGATCAAGAATGCAAATATAAAACTCTTCCTAAGTGACAGGCCTGGCTTCGGCGAACTCGTTATCCTTCCAATGGAGAAACCAAATATGTGAGATCCCTTTCAACCTGACACGAGGCCAACTCTACGCTCAACCCCATTCACCCTCATGACTCGTGATCACTATCTTATTTATGAACTCATGTGTGTCCTCATCTACTTTTGACCCAAGGAAATCCGCGGGTTCATTCTCAAGAAGTCTCGTACTCAAGTCGCCACAGATTAAGTTACTTTTGCAACATGCGCAACGGCTCGCCGATTGACTTGAGCTGGCCAAGGCTCGCGTAAGCATCCGAATAGTGGCCTGTACCCAAGATGGGTAACCTGGGCTCATGCTTGGGGGCCTTGTAACCGGTGTGGCTCACGCCGATGCCCGCTTTCATTGCCATCTCATGGCTGTCACCATTCCCATTCCTTCTACCATTCATTCTTCTGGGAGCCATTATTCTGCACCGCGAATAAACATGAATTAGAAGGGATAGGGAAGACATTTATCGCACGACATGTATCATGAAAAAAGGGAACATTTCCTATAATGTTTAGCCTTTTCTATTATCACTCCGGAACGCTTCACACCAATGATAAAGACTCTACTTAACACATCTTTAAGACACCCTAGACACTTCAAACCTATGGCTTTGATACCAAGTTTGTCATGACCCGAACGAGGCTCCTGGGACGCACCACGGATGGGCGAGCCCGAGAGACCCCAAGTCAACCCATGGCATAAGCATACGTCTAACTCAATCAATGAAACCGACAATCGACACATAATCATAGCGGAAGTCTAACTTAAACATAACATCAAAATACAAAATCTGAAGTTGAATACAACCATATGTCCAAAAGCTCCTAAACATGACGAGTTGACAGGAAAAGACCAACTAACTCAACAATCTAAAACCGTAAAGTACATAAGAAATCTAAATAGTCTAGTCCACGGAGTTGAGGACTCACCAACAACGCAGAAGGCTAAATTTGATAAGCCGACTGACGAGCCTGATGAACCTCGAGAGCCGGATCCCGTATCATGAGAAGATACAACATGTAGGCATGCTGGTCGTGATGTGAATGTACCGAGTACGTGTGGTAAGTAAAACCACTAAAGTAAGAAATCAATTAAAGACATTCGTAATTAAAAACATAAACATTAAGAATCTCGAGAATAGGGCTTGTATGCATTCTTTCAAATCATGATTCATCATAACATAACATATCTTAACATGATTGATTGACTCAAAGCCGAAACCGATATTTATAAGTAAAGATGAACATTGAGTGAAACCTCGTTGTAGAACATGCATATGTAAACTCATGAGTAATGAACATGCATAACCGAAATCATGAGAAACAATGGGAGACTCGCTCTTAATCGATATACCATGATAAACTTACGTGGTCCCACCATCATACTCAAGTGGAAAGAGCCATCTAAAGCCTTCTAGGCTAGGGACGATACCATGATATCGAGATCAAGCTTCCATGGGCCAATAGGCTGATAGCTCACAAGGGAGGTCCCAAAGTCATAATGTATAAACTATTTACAGTTGCAATTTTAGGCATGTGATGGTTGACCCTTCGCCTTCACGCTAGAAGCTACTCCCAAAAATATGCATATGCTCTACATTATTTTTCAATGAAGCTCAACATCGTTTATTGATGAAACTCATAAATCAAATACATCTCAAAGTTGAAATCATGCATATGAGAAGCTTTAACTCAAATCATACCACAGCCGAAAGATAATTGGGAGTATTCGCTCCAAAATCATGTGGTAAGCTATGCATATGAAAAGATTTAACTCAAAACATACCACAAGTTGAAAATACAATTGAAAATCTTCCCTCCAAAATCATGTGGTAAGCTTAATTCGGGAAAATCACAAATCATATTTGACATGAGGGCATTGCCCAATACTCTTGTCATGCTTGAAAATATTCAATTCATATAAAAAAACATGATTGTACATATGGGTAGTTTTAAAACAAGCTTTTCATCATACTATCTCATTATCAACATTCAATCATCATAAATCTCATCTTTCATGCACTTCTCTTCAATGGGCTTTTCAATTCATAAAACTAGAAATATGATTTATTGAAAATATTATAAAATATGCCCATAGATCATAATTCACCGTAGAAACATATAAAGATTATACTCATGTAGAGAATTAGGAAATTCATGCATTGGGTTAAAACCTCATAGATTAGCCTCAGATAATTCATGATTTAGTTAAGGATTGGGCATGGGTGGAAAGCGGTTCACCCATTCATAATCCCACATAATTGCCAGCTAATTCTTACACTTCTTGGAATGCCCAATGTGGAAATTGAAGAGAAATTGGTGAATGCTAGGCTTGATCACCTCTCTAGCCTTTCTACCTTGTATGCATGAATGAATAAGGCATAACATGAACTTAACCCTTTAAAAGTCACTATTCATAACTCAAAACAATGTACTTTAGGCCTTAGAACCTTAGAATTATGAAAGTCCATACGAAATTTGCGTAAAATGGACGCGATGGGTCCCAACGAGGGACTCAATGACTCTTTCCCTATGACCATGACTCATGGCTTGATCCGCGTACATTTCTCAACAAATTTCCCCGGGCTCATAAATCTTAAGAGATCACGATTGCTATCGGGTGACCATGACTTGTGGTCACCACTTGTGATGTACACGCCTCAATACTAAGAATTCTTCAATAATGAGCGACGACCTCCCTATGAATCATGGACACCATACCATGGGTCCTTCCATCGAAAGTACAATGCCTCCTCTTCTCCCTTATTTACTCATCCACCTACACCACCAATCACCTGTGGTCTCACGACGAGTCGTGGTCACGCCCGTGACTTCGTTTCTCCGATTCCAAAATCCTCACCGGCTCTCCCCATGAGTCACATCACGACTGTAGTTCTTCTCACGTCTCTTACGACCTGCCTCTATGCTTGATGCCAAATTTTAAGTTTTCTACTCCTAGGTCTCGATCTTTGGGCTTTCCTGGTATAACAATATGATATCACATAACTCTGGGCTTCAAGATATGTGTATTACATGACCTTATGCATCAATTTGATTATGCTTTAGTAAATGTTTTCAAATAAAAGCTTCAAGTCAATATATACGCTTTCTGCATGTGGCTGTTCTATTTCTGCTTAGTTATATGTTTAGTGATGCACTTTATTTCTTCCCGTATACTTTCATGTTTTAGTTTCTTGACATTTTCAATACTTAGTATATTTCAGCATCACCTACTTTATGTACTATATCATTTCATGATATAGATTCACTTCAGATTTTATTCAATGCTGTTTGATATGCTCCATTCTATCTCGGCTGATTATGGTGAGTCCTCATCTCTCGAGGACGAGATCTATGTTTTCCCTATTTCGCCATGGCCAAACTTAGGAGTTAGTCAGGTTGTCCCATATACTTACTGCATAGTAGAGGCTTAATTTGTATAGGGAAGATTCAAACTTTGTATCGAGCTTGTATTTTATTATGTTCTTGCGATTATGGCTAGACTTCTTTCAAGTAGCTTCCACACTATGACTCAAGTAGTTGTTGTCTGCTAATGTTATGCCAGCATCATGCCAAGGGCTGACTTGGTTTCGGGTTCCTTATCCCATGTCTCAATCCGAGCCTATGTTCTGGCCAAGTGACAAACTTAGTATCAAAGAACTAGGTTTTGAAGTATCTCGGGGTGTCTAAAAGCCGTTAAGTAGAGTCTTTTCTTGGGGTGTGAAGTACGCTACAATTATGACAAAGAGGCTAGAAACATTTTAGAAAATTCTTTAATAAGCTTCACTGCTCCATGAGTTCAACTCTCTCCTGCTTCTCTAACTCATGCCATAAGTAATGCGCGTAAACATGTCTCCTCAAAGAACCAACGAGTCACCCAAATTTCACCAACTCCAACGACCCTCATGTTCGGCAAGTTATGAATGTAGAACTCGAGGTCTCTTTCCGAGTGTTGATATTTAGCCATGACCATCCATCCTAACCGATGACTATTGTCAGCAATCTCTACCGGGAGGGTAGCTACTAGGGTTCAAGACTTCAAGAAGAGAGCCTTCTGAATCTTAAGTTGGTGGTTCGAATAAGGATAGAGATTTTAAGGGGGGAGAAATGAGGAACAAAGGCCTAGGACCTAAGAATTGGAGAGTTCCAAGAAGGGTCAAGTTGTGGGAGTCACTCTCAACCCCAAAGAGAGGTCTTTCTTAGCTCAGTTTCGGGGAAACAAGCCTGTGGAGCGAGGGAGATTACTTTATCCAAGCTTGTAGGCGTTGTTGAAAGAACCACCTAGGAAGGTGCTTGGTGGGTTCGCATGTTTGCTTCTATAGTGGCCGACCGTTCATAAAATCCCGCAGATTATCCTTTCAGCCAAGAAGGACGACCTCGTAGAGACCGTGCCCGACCACCCCTTCAATGTACTCTATCTAGTCGCCGATGCCTAAAATGTGGTAAAAGCACTCTGTGATGGGTGTTTGGGGTTGGTTCGGGTGCTTTCTGTTATAGGTACGGGAAAGCCCTGACACATGTGTAGGAATTTCCCATCGCCCAAGCAGTGGCAAGGGTAGAGCAGGGTAGCCAACTACGTATCTTCACCTCCAGCAGACGTCCATCACAAAGAATGCTTACCAAGAGCAAGTGGAAACCAAACCTCGTATGTAATCCTGTGTACGTTATAAGTCTTCATATTGAACTGCACAATTTCTAGTTCGTAGAACTACCGTATAAGGTATAAGATCCCTTTTTTGTATTTTTTAGTATGAGATTTATTTCATGGAGGGTATAGAAATGGTTAAAGATATGGTTATGGATAGCCTTAGAGGCGAATGGAGAGTCGCATGATTAGTGGTTTATCCCGATCTTAAGAAAGGTCCAAGAACCTTAGAACGATGGTTTTAAGATAATGGGGAGATGATAAGTCAATGAGCCAAGTTAGATTTCGAGTGTCCTAACAAGAGGAGTCTCAAGACTAAAATTACGCTATGCCAATCCTTCAGTTCCGCATTTATTTCCTCATTCTCGGCCCAAGTTATGCCTTTCTAAATCCATTCTCATGTGCAAACTTCTAGAATTTCTAGATAGACTTTTCAAACAAAGGATGTCGGGCCTTACTCTATGAACCCTTAAGGCTCATCTTCATGTTATAAATTAGCTATGTGTGTTAACCCATGTCTTCCAAGATGTTCAACTCGAACTCGCCTTTTTGCTTGCTTTGTGAGTCTAAGAGATAAGGCTACCTCAGCGTGTGTGATCGCTTGTAGATGTCATGAATCCATTTATGCTCATGAGTCCCTTAATTTCTTTTAGACCAGATATCATGAATACTAGCTCATTATCGAAAGTGACTCAAGAATGACACTCAATCCATATCACTCAAGTACGCTAGAGGAAAAGAATCCTTCGCTTTTTTTATATAGTTCCATGTCATTTTCTATGTCTTTCACCCCTCTCTACGCCTTATCATGCATGTACAATGTAGATATTCGCTGGGAGTATAAATCGTCATGTCGATACTCCACGCTTTCAAAGTAGTAAATGTTTAGTATTTAGGATATCAGCTTCTTTCCTGGCCAAGATGCTTAGCCTACATTCAAGGACCTAATGTTCCAAGTGAGATATTGTAACACCCAAGAGTTTCTTAGATCATACCTCGTAGTTAGATGAAGTTCAAATAGAAAAAGAAAATTTCTCACACTCATCCATTGAGTCGGCTGCTCTAATCGTCCATTATATCGAGTCATGGGAAGAGTTTCAAAAATTTCAAGAGAATTTACATACCACAAAAGCAAGAAATGAGTCAGATAAGGGAATACGACTCATTAGATGGAGCCGTGGTGAGTTGAAGCGACTGCACTCCTAAAACAACTAGCCAAGTGGAGTAATTGGTTGTCAGTGTGATGGTCATCCTAAGAATCGCGTTAGTTGGAACTCGTGATTTTGCTTCAGCTTCAAGGGTACAGATGGTTACCAAGAATTGTTAAATAAAAAGTAACGACTCCATCGTGGATCAGCCGTTGGAAGGATCTCAAGATAAGGGAAGCAAGAGTGACGATTTAGAAGTACCGACGAAGTCATTGATCAAGTAATGACTCGTCCTATCGGTCATTGGATGTGAAGAAGAATAACTTATAGAAAAGGACCTAGAAGAACTGGGACGGTCACCTCGAGCCATGGTAAGGAACAAAAACTCGTGGGTGAGGGCCGGGTCATTAACGGTAGGTTTTTACCTTAAACAAGTATTTCGGTAAAGTCTCGATGCTCCTCAGCTTCTAAATGGTATCATTTGAGTATTGTAAGGGTTGAATTAAAGGGGGTTTACAAACCTAAGCCCCTATTCTCCAAAACCATCCGTATAAGTTTTCTCCTTCTTCTCTCAAGTTCAAGAGCATCTAGGGTTTCTTTCAAGAGCTTCAAGCTTTCAAAGATCTATAAGGAGCCTTATTAATCGTGTATGTGGGACTTCAAGAAAGATCTCCTTCATCCTTGTGTCCTAATTTTTATCAAAACCTCAAACCCTTGATTTCTAGAAAAGTTATTGTTCTAGGTTTTCACCTACGGATGAATTCACATATGCCTTCTATGAATTCTAAGAACCATCATGATTATTAGCCGTGTATTCTTACAAAATTACCTTCAAGTTCTCGAATTATGTTCATGATAAGGAAATAGCATAATTATTTTCACCATGATTTAGTGTAAATTTCTAAAATAGGTGTCCATGAAATATTCATGCTCCTTACTGCGATCTCATTATATACGTTTAAAGAATGAGTCGATCATATGGGTTTTCAGAAATCTAGAATATATGATTTAGTATATGTGTTGAGGAAAGATTAGAACTTATGGGCTTCTGTAGATATAAAATATGTGTATGCCTTCACTATGATTTCATATATGTTAAAATATGACTTGGACCTATGGATCTTACATGAATCTAGAATATATGACTTATCCTATGAATTCGAGATTGAAATGTTATGAATTTCGAGGAAAAAGAATGATAATGATCTCTCAAGCTTTCTGCTTGTTGGATGAGAAAGTAGCCTTGATTAGACTTTAATGAATTCAAGATGATGCAATTAGTTGAACACTCGTGTCTTTTTGAATTAGTCAAGTAGCTTAGACTAGAAGAATGACGCGATTAGTGTCCTCTAAGTTCTAAGATAATCGTGACTCTCCATAGAGAATTTTTCCCCTTAGCCGCCGAATTCTCCATAACAGAATGCTCCCTTAGCCGGGCCAGTGGGATTCTCAATAACAGAATGTTTCCTTAGTCACCGTGTGACTCTCAATAGCAAAGAATGTTTCCTTAGTCGGGCCAAAGTGGACTCTCAATAAAGCGCAGAGTAATTCTATAGCCGGGCCGTGGACTCTCAATGCGCAGAATATTTCCTTAGCCGGGCCAGGTGAGACTCCTTAATAGCAGAGAATGTTTCCTTTAGTCGTAATGTGTGACTTCCATAGAAGAGAATGTCTTCCTAGTCTACGTGGACTGGTCACTAACTCATATAGTTTCAAACTTCGCTTAATTACCTAACAGTAATTCAAATTTCGCTATCGCCAGCTAATTAGTTCAGTTGTATGATATCTACATCTTCATTTCCGCATATGTGTAGTAAATGATCCTTATGCATCGGGCTTGCTTATTCTTCAAGAAATGTTTTCAAATAAAAGTCATATGTCAATATATACGTATCTTAGACAAAGGTGGTTGTATTTAGTTCAGCTTATATGTTCATGATGTACTTAGTTTACTCCTTCCCGTATACTTTCATGTTTTAGTTTCTTTACATTTCCTCATACTCGATACATTCCGGCAATCGATCGCATACTATGTGCTATATTATTTCACATGATATAGATTTAGGTTTTCCTCGATTCAACCACTTGCTAGATATGCCCATTTCTATCTCATCCGATTGTGGGCGTAGTCCTCATCACTCGAGGACGAGATCTATGTTTCCTATTCCCATTTCCAAGCATTTCCAGCTTTTCAAACTTTAGAGTTAGCCGGGCTCGTCCCAATAACTCATCAGTGTACTGTAGGCTTTTAGACTTATAGATGTATTTAGCTTTTGTATTAGGAGTTTTTATTTGATTATGTTCTTATGGATTATGGCTAGACTCTTTCAAGCAATTTACTCGCCCGCTATGACTCGTTAGCCGTTGTCTTGCCAATGTTACGCTATGACTGCCATGGGTCGACTTGGAGCCTCTCGGTTTCTTTTCCCGTGTCTCGATCAAGGACTATGTCGGCCGTGATGATCAATCAAGTCGGGCCACCCGTCGCCACTTTTTAGATATGTAATATTTGGGATTGTACCTTTTCCCAAACTAAAGTGTGTTTAACTCACATTCGAGGATGAATGTTCCTAAGAGGGAGATATTGTAATACCCCGAAAGTTCCTAATACCACTTGAGATTTGAAATATGATCGCGAAAAAAAGTGGGAAATTTCGCACGGCCTCAACCTACGAGTCCTAGGCCAGGCCGCGAGCCGAGGAAGACCCGTTGTTCGTATCAAAGATTTGTTCCCAAACCATGAGTCCCTACTATGAATTGTAGTATGTGGGTACAAACCTATGGTCGAGTCATAGTAAGTCCTTGGGGTTATTAAGGAATTGAATGCATGGGTGATGGTAATTGGCTCAGAGTAATGGAGTTATGGGTCGACTAGGATTCATGTAAATATTCGAGGATTTGAGGTTTTGACATAGTCAGACGGAGGATACCATGAGTCATAGAAAGATTGTGCACGACTCGTGGTAATGAGCTTGGCACAAATGATGTGTAATGTGCTTTTCCCGTGAATTCATTAAAGGCATTTTCGTAAATCCTAAGCTCCTAAATTCCTAATGACGCTATTTTAAGCTCTGAATAGAGGGTTTTAAGGGATTTTAAGCTATTTTAATTCATTAATCCCATGCATGCAAGTTTGAGGTTTTCCCTTGGAAGAACAAGCTGAAATTCCTCACTTTTCCCCAAATCTCGTTGGCTTTCAATGTCAAGTTTCGATTCAACTTACCAAAATATGCTGTCATGACTCAAACATATGGCCTGACGAGACATGAAAACGAGAACCATAAATGGCCCCAAGTCAACCCATGTAATGAACATGATAACTAAAGATCATCATAAACAAAGCTGAAAGTCAATTTCGAAATAGCTAAAATCAATAACAAACGCTTATCCAATGGAAATATCACAACACAAAATCCGAAGTTGGAATACACATGTCTATGTTTTGGAAAGTCTCTAACATACCGCGGTTGTTGGGACAACACGCCAACTAGCCTACTAGAAGTATGAAACTAAATAAAAACATAACTCCACTAATTAAAGGTCCTCGAAGGATGAGGATCACTAACCTGGAGAACTAGATAAGCTCAGAAACTAGCTAACGGCAACCGAGTCCGAACGTTTTGAACTCAGACATGAAACAATACAATATAGAGTATGAGGTAAGTATTTGGAATGTACCGATTATGCAAGTGTGTAAGTAAAATAGGCTAAGTAAGTAAAAATTGAAATCATGCATATCATAAATCATAACATCATAAGATTCTCAGAGTGGAAGTGTTAAGCCCGTAACATGTTAGCGGGGTTAGTAGGAGGCAAGGATTTGTGATGAGTAATGAGAGTTTGACGCTGCAAGTGGAAGATCTCGGAAGAAGGGACGAAAGGCTAAGCCACGAGGCGCGCACGATGTGCGCCGCCCGTGTGTTTGGTAGCGTGGCGTGCGCCAAAGATGCAAGCGCCCTAAGAGGCAAGGCACGCGCAACATGCCTTGGTGTTGGGCTTGCCAAAGGAGGCAACCCCTGTGACACTGCCTCATGCCTATATAAGTTCTCCTTTGTTTAATTTAATTCATTCTTCAAATGAGACTCTCGCCAAAATCAGAGAAGGCACAAAACTTCCATTAGAGTTTCATCAAATTACGCTATCAAACGCTATCCAAATGCAAATTAACTCGTAACAATTTCAAGGCATATGGGAAGCATTTCTATGGAGTTATTTCGAAAATTCACCGGCATACTAGAACCACTGCTAAAGATTGTCGAATTACTCCAAATTGGAATCCTAAACGGCCACAAGCATTAGATAAGAATTTCTCCCTTCTAACTTTTGAGGAATCATGAGTTTTCGACCGATTTATTCCGTAGTTGTAAGTATGGATAATATTATTATTGAAAGATCTATTATTTTCCTCGAATTTAGTATTGAAATTAGCTCCATTTCTTTAGCATATGGGCTATAGTGGGGTGGGACCACACATGTGCTGGAAACTCACTGTTAAATGAAAGTTCGTATTTGAGGTATGTTAAGGCGAATTCCTTCATAGTTATTCTTGTGGTATCAGAATATAAACTTCCAAACTCTTGTAAGCGAGCCAAAGCATGTATATTGTGTTAGCTACTACCGTTAGTTTGGATTAGCATTTCCTATTTAGATTTCTGGGACTCGACTCCTACATGGCCTTTTTCGTTGACCAACCCGTGGCTACTATTATGGCCATCACCGCGAGATATCATTTAAGGAGATATATGTTGTCCCAAGGGACTATACTCAGTCTAAGGGGCTATACATGCCCATCCATGAATGGACTTCCATTTTTATGTCATATCGTCACTAACACTCGTCGAGCCTCGTGTTCCCTGTGGCGCTACGGTGAGCCCACTAGGCCTGTGGCTAATGTGGCCACAGGAGCCGCAGTGGGCTCTGCTGCGTAATCTGTGATGTAGGTTGGCCAGGTTACTTGTTGACTCACATTAACCTAGGGGGTATATAGATTGAAGTGTGCTCGCCAGGCTTATGGGGGCCTAGGTCAAGTTATTCTCAGGCCGGGTTGCACCTTCCCAGCTTCGAAGTGCCGGGGGTCCATGTAAGGCTCTTGTATTTCACTACTTATTGTTAGTTATACAGTTTCTTGGATTTGAGGCAATGCGCATTGTATCTCTTATCCCTCCTATTGTATCATTTTCGCTTTATTATCGTATTATTCAACTATTTCATCAGTCGCTTTACATATATTCGGTAAATATTTTACTGACACCCACCTTTTGGGGCACCGTGATTACTTGCCCGCAGTGCATAGACACGGCTCAGACCTCCCTAGTCAATGCCCCGTGCAGTCACAGCCTCCACACTTTTCTCCGAAGTTGATAAGAAGGTTTGTTCTTTTGTTGTGGTCAGCTTTATGGGTAGGTTGGGGCTCGTCCACCCATTATTCCACTTATAGGCTCGCAGCTGCTGTGATTCTCGCTGTTAGTTTTTGCTGTTGCTCATGGGCCTAGTTTAGCTTTTTTTTGCTAGAAGCCCCGTTTACTATAACATATTTATGACTACTTGCTTTCATTTTTCTATAACTAGAAAGCACGGTGGTCTTGTCAGCCCGTATAGGATCACTCTATCATAAGTTGTTAGTTAGCTTTCTTCAATTTATAGGTGGCTATGCCTTTGTCACGTGAGGTCATGTTTATGCCCAAGATATAACTCATTTTTTTCTTTGATTTAAAGAGTATGTAGGAACTGGAGTGCATAAGCCTAGCTGTGTCGCCTTTGCATCCGCATGGCATCAAAAAGCGCTCATGCCCCCAAGGTGGGGGTGTGACAAGTAAAATTGATAACTCGATCATTGGATCAAACCTAATGAAAACATAATATCATAACTTACAAATATGCATAACTGAAACTATGAGGAATAAATGTGGAGACTCGCTATATAACCGACACCATCACAATAGAGCTTACGTGATGCCCTCAATTGTTACACCTACATGGGTAGAGCCGTCTAAAATCTTTCTAGGGCTAAAGACGCTACCATGCTATCGATATCAAGTCAAGGCCCTCGGGGGTGGGGAAACTCACAAAGGGAGGTCCTAATGTAAAGCCATATAAACCTACATTGGCACGTAATTTTGAGTCTCAGGGAAACCCTTGAGCCCCAAGCTTCTACTCGGTGCTAGATTGCTCCTAAAAGAAATATGCAAAGTGCTCGCCATCGTTTTTCAATGAAGTTGAAATTATTGTTTCTCAATGAAGCTTATCATGTAATTACATGCATAGTCTGAAATAAGAACATGGGGAGTCTTAACTCCAAAACATATCATAAGCTGTAGTAGGAGTCTTGACTCCAAAACATATGATAAGTCGACCTTATTAGCCTTGTATAAATCAAGGGGAAAACATACTCACTCTGTGTGGGCTTTCCCAAATCTTTTTGCAAAATCATGCATACTTGAAATAGACTTCACAAGTTAAAATCATAGATTCATACATGGATAATCCGCAGTAATTAATCATGCTAGATATCTCATCATACTTGAAATCATGGATTATAAACTTGACTTTTGATGAAACTTTCATAATTGGGCATAATTCTTCAAAATGTGAAATCAGGAATTTATAATTAATTTGTATATAAAATCTGCCCATTAATCTTAAAAACATCATTTGAAACATGTGAAGGAATTGGCCCATGAATAAAGTATAAAGGATTTCATGCAAACTTGAGTTAAAACCACATAAGATCAAACACTTGAATTACGAATTTGAGGAGAATTTGCATGAAAGGAAAGAAAAATCTCATTCATGGCCCTACATACCTGCGTAAGCTGAATCTACACCATTCCTTGAAAGCCCAAGAGATTTGTAGAAATTACCCTTACTAATTTTGTAGGAAAATAACTCACAGCCTAACAAGGGACATAACGAGCTACACTCCAGAGATGACTCGTTGTCCTTTCTCGCTACCTTTCACCGGAGATCCCAACCTCCCACTTATCCATCCCGACCATGATCCATCATACGAGTCACAGGGAAGTGATACCACGACTTGTTGCACCATGCGTGGAAGACCCCTAACCACTTAAGACTCTTGGGGTGAGTCATTACCCACTGTCGACTTCGTCAGCCCTATTCATCACCAAGCCCTTAACAACTTTCATTCTCCAATCTTCCCTATGACTTCACGAGCCAACACGACTCGCTAAGTCACTGACGGTCACTTGAAGGGTCGACCGTGACCTCGGTGTGAAATTTTCCTTCTTTCGCTTTAAATCATCTAGTATGATCTTAGGGACTTTGAATATTATATATATAGGGCTTCAAATGAGAGTTTTCACTCATGCCCAAATTTCTTAATTCTTGAATTCAAGTCTCAATCTGCTGATGATCTTACTGTGTTTTAACCCACCTTTAAACAAAATTTTCTATGATTTATTTGGCAAGTCAATTCTTCATGTTTCAAAGTATCTTTTAAGATTCATGAGCGTATTTTATAATTATGATTTCAAAGTTTGAAAATTACACGCAATTATGCAAGTTTCATGAAAAGTCAAGTTTATGATTTATGGTATAAAGTAGGATGAGATATCTAGTATGAATGAATGTTTATAAATTACCCATGTATTTTGAAGTATGTATGATTTTAAGATTTCTCGGGGTAAGCCCACACAAGTTAAGTATGTTTTCATGATTTAGCTAAGGCATTGAGATCGCTTTATCGATGTTTTTGATCAAGACTTCCATGTTCAAATTCCAGACTATGCATGTGATTAAGGATTTCACTTTTTTTGAAAATGATGGGAGCATTATTGTCAATGACCGAACATAGGCTCCTGGATCGAGACACGGGACAAAGAATCCCGAGAGGCTCCAAGCCGACCCATGGCATGAACATATCATCTAACTCAATTATAATAAAATGGAAGATCAACGAATCTCAATATAGCGGAAGTCCGATAGTATTATAACATCAAATACATAACTCAAAACGAAGCCGATTATATGCTATGCTCTGGAAAAGCTCTCTACTACCGATGAGTTGATGGACAAGACCCCAACTAACTCGAAAGTATGAAATCGAAAGTACTAGATACAACTAAAAAAGGGCCTCGAAAGATGAGGACTCACCAACTCGCCGATAAGCGCAAATGCTGCGATATGGCTAATGAAGGGATTGAGCCTAAATGTTCGAGCTCAGAGCCATGAAACGATACATCATAGAGTATACTACAAGACGTGGAATGTATCGAGTTTGCAAGGTAAGTAAAACATCTTAGTAAATGTTAACTGGAATCATACATATTATAAAACATAATCAAGATTAGATTCCCGTAGACTAGGGATTGCATGCTATTTTCTAAGATCATGATCTCGAATGTAATCAATATCATAATCGAATCGAATTACCCAAAGCCGAAACTTGATAATTTATAAGTAAACTCAAACATTGGGTCAAACTCAATAAAACATAATATCATGACTTATGAAATATGCATAAATGAAATCACGAGGAACAATGGGAGACTCGCCATGATAATCGACATTACCACGACAGAGCTTATGTGGTTCCTACCATCATACCCACGTGGGTAGAGCTGCCCAAAGATTTTCCAGGCCAAGGACAACACAATGATATCGATACCAAGCTAAAAGGCCCTTAAAGTGTGGGAAGCTCAATAAGGAGATCCCAAATAATTTGAACATACCCACGTTGGTGCGTAGTTCTAAGGCATATGATTAATTGACCCTTAGCCTACTCGGTGCTAGATACTACTCCCAAAAACATGCATATGCTCTCTATTGTTTTTCAACGAAAATGAACCATTGTCTAATGAAGAAGATGACTCATAACATACATACATAAATATGAAATCATAATATGAGGAGCCTCCGGCTCAAACCATACCACAAGCTGAAAATAGTGGGAGTCTAAACTCCAAAATCCATGTGGTAAGTTAATACATGAAGTTTAGATAAATCATGAAACATACTTGATCATATGGGCTTTTCCAATTTTTAAACATGCTTGACATGGATGTGATCATTCGAAAACATGAACATATACATGGGTGAATCGAAATCATACTTTCTTCATATACATCTCATCATGTTTGAATACATATTTCATAGATCTCAACTTTCATGAACTTTCATGAACTTTCATGGATGGGCATCATAATTTAGAAAAAACTTGAAAACATAATTTATCATTGAAAACATTGTAAACTATGCCCATTAATCATAATTCAACATTAGAAACATGCTTGGATCATGCCCATGATAGATATTTAGGAAATTCACATGTTGGGTTAAAACCCCATAGATCATCAACTAGAATTTCATGAATTGAGAGGAGATTGGGCATGATTGTGGAAAATTACACCCATTCATAATCCTACATACCTCTAGAAATATGATTTTACAACTTACTTAATTGCCCAATGAGAATTTGGGGAAGAACATTGAAGAATTTAGGATTGATCACCCTTAGGAGTTTCTAGACTTGCATGCATGGAAGTGAATAAGCCTAGAATGAACTTACTCCTCTTAAAAAACTATNNNNTAAAACGACGTAGTTTAGGCCTTAGGAACTTAGGAATTATGGAAAAGCCCTCAATAAATTCACAGGCGAAAACACACTGCCAGTCCCAACGAGGGACTGGACGACCCGTCGTCCCTGACCACGACTCGTGGCCACCTGTCGTTGCCTGCACTAGAATTCCATCTTCATTGGTCACCATGTGGGACACCAAGACTCATGGTGTTCTAGACGACTCGTGGTGATAACCCGTTAGGGACACTATCGAAATCATCCATCCTTTAACCAACTCCTTGCCATGGACCACTCCACGAAACGTGGTGCTGACCACTACTCCTGGTCACCCCAAAACTCAAATTTCCTACCCAATCTAAGCTCCTCTCCACGAGTCACTCAATGACTCGTGGTGCACCCAATGGGTCACTGGATGACTCGTCTTGTGACCTGGTGTAGAAAATTTTGTTTTCTCCGTTTCAACTTCCAGATATGATCTTAGGGCTTTCGGGGTATTACAATATCTCTCCCTAGGGAACATTCATCCTTGAATATGGAAAAACATACTAAAAAGTAGAGAAATGCAATCATCATACTCAAATACTGAACATACATGCTCAAAACTGACGGAGTGACTGACTCTGAATTGAACTATATGACTGAACTGAATTCATGAATCACACATACATTCATTGACATGAAAGAAACGGGGGCACATGAGCTGAACATGAAACTGAATAGAGTACTATGGAGGAAACGGATACCTCAAGCTGAAACTAAGTCGGAAGGGAATAGATGTGGGTAATTAACCATCATATCTGCTTCGGCTTCCCACGTAGCTCCCTCAACATGCTAGTTCATCCAAAAAAACTTGACCAAGGCTACTTCTTTATTTCTTAGCTTCCGAACCTGATGATCAAGTATTTGTACTGAAACCTCCGCATAACTAAGGCTATCTTTCACACCGATACTGTCCACCGGAACAACCAAAGATGGATCACCCAAACACTTCTTTAAGAGCAATACATGGAAAACTAGATGAACTGAAGCTAATTCTGAGGGAAACTCCAACTCATATGCTACCTCATCTACACATTTCACAATCAGGTACGAACCAATATAATGGGTATTGATTTTCCCTTTCTTTCAAAATCTCATCACTCCCTTCATGGGAGATACCTTCAGAAACACCCAATCATCGACTTTAAACTCAAGATCCCTCCTCCTTACATCTGCATACGACTTTTGGCGACTTTGAGCTATTTTCAACCTGTCCCTTATAAGCTGAACCTTCTCCATAGTCTCATGGATTGAATCTGGTCCTATCATCATAGCGTCATCGACTTCAAACCAACCAATAGGCGATCTACATCTCCACCCGTGAAGAGCCTCAAACGGAGCCATCTGAATGCTGGAATGGTAGCTGTTGTTATATGCAAACTCAATGAGAGGCAAGTGATCATCCCAACTACCCTTGAAATCAATCACACACGCTCTCAACATATCTTCCAGAGTCTAAATGGTCTGCTCTGCCTGACCATCCATTTGCGGGTGAAAGGCCATGCTAAGCTTGACCTGAGTATTGAGTCACTTTTGAAATGATCTCCAAAACTGGAAGGTAAACTGAGTACCTCTATATGATATGATGGAAAATGGCACTCCATGAAACCTGACTAACTCTCGAATGTACAACTTAGCATAATCCTCCACTGAATCAACAGTTTTGATCGGTAGGAAATGAGCTGTCTTAGTTAACCTGTCTACAACCACCCAAATAGAGTCATACTGTCGACGAGTGCGAGGCAACCCTGTGATGAAGTCCATATTGATCTACTCCCACTTACAAGTAGGGATACTAATGTCTTGGAGCACACCTCCAGGTATTTGATGTTTCATTTTCACTTGTTGACAATTCGGACACTTTGCCACAAATTCTTCTATGTCCTTCTTCATGCCACTCCACCAATAGACTTTTCGTAGGTCATAGTACATATTGGTGTCACCTGGATGTATAGAGTATCTAGAACCATGAGCCTCATGCAACATCCGATCTCTCAAATTATCAATACCTGAAACACACAAGTGACCCTGATATCGAAGCACCCTATCTCCCCCTTTGGAGAAGACTTCTACCTTCTGATTCTGAATGGCTTCCTTCAACTTTACAAAAATAGGATTCTCTTCTTATCTATCTTTAACTTCGGTCACTAAGGATGATTCTAACCCATTCTGAACAATGACACTACCATCTGTCAAGTCAATAAGACGGACTCTTAGCCGTGCAAGCCAATGTACATCCTTCACTAACTCCTCCTCTCCTCATATATATGGGAAACACTCTCCATGGAAAGACTGCTAAGGGCGTCCACCACCGCAATAGCTGTAATACCTGAAAAACCCTAAGATCAGACCCGGGAGTTAAAATGGAGAAAATATGATTTTCTACACTAGGTCACAAGATGAGTTGTCTAGTGAACCGTCAGAAACACCATGAGTCGTTAAGTGAATCATAGGGAGGGGTTGGACTATGTTTGGAAATTTCAAGTTTGGGGTGACCATGGGTGTGACCACGAGTTATGGTCATCCCCACGATCCGTTAGGTCACCCGTGGTCAAATGGGTCTAAAGGATGAAGGGAAGCAGACAGTGCACCTAAAAGGTCATCACCACGACTCGTCGGGTACACCATGAGTTGTGGTGTCCCTCGTGGTGACCCTCAGAAGGAATTTGGTAGTGCAGGTAACAACAGGTGACCACGAGTCGTGGTCTAAGCGATAAGTCATCTAGTCCCTCGTGGGGACTGGTAGTGTATATGTTCCTAAGAATTTAATAAGGGATTTTTCATAATTCCTAAGTTCCTAAGGCCTAAACTACGTCGTTTTAAGATCATAATAGAGTGTTTTAAGAAGGGTTAATTTATTCTAAGCCTATCCTAATTCATACATGCAAGTTTAGAGGGTTGAGAGGTGATCAATCCTAGTTCTTCAAAGTTCTTCCTCAAATTCTCTTTGGCAAATCAAGGAAGTGGTGAAATCATATCTCTTTAGATATGTAGGGTTATGAATAGGTGTAATTGTCCACACCCATGCCTAATACCTCTCTACTTCATGAAATCCTTATTGATGAATCTATGGGGTTTAACCCAAATATTTGAATTCTCTAAGTTCTATCATGGGTATGATCTAAGCATGTCCCAAATGTTGAATTATGATTCATGGGAAAGTTTTTCAAGGTTTTCAATCACAAATTTATATTTTAAAGTTTTACAAATTATATTGCCCATTCATGGAAGTTCATGGAAAGTTGAGATTGTGATATGTATGTTCAAATATGATGAGATGTATATGAGGAAAGAATGTTTTCAAATTACCCATGTAAATGTTCATGTTTTCAAGAGAATCAAGTTGATTTCAAGCATGTTAAGTATTGGGCAAGCCCATATGATCAAGTATGTTTTATGAATTCATGTTAATTAGCTTACCACATGGTTTTGGAGTCTAGACTCCCAATTATGTTCAGCTTGTGGTATGGTTTGAGCCAAGACTCCTCATGTATGATTTTAGATTTATTTATGTATGTCATGATTCAGCTTCATCACTAGACGATGATCAGCTTCGTTGAAAAACAACGGAGAGCATATGCATATTTTTGGGAGTAGTATCTAACACAGAGTAGGCTAAGGGTCAGTCAACCCTATGCCTCAAAACTACGCGCCAACAAATGTATGATCAGATTATTTGGGACCTCCCTTGTGAGCTTCCCCTTCCCCAAGGGGCCTTCAACTTCATATCGATATCATGGAAGCGTCCTTAGCTCTGGCAAAGCTTTGGACGGCTCTTCCCACTTGAGTGAGATAGTTGGGACCATGTAAGCTCTATTGTGGTAATGTCGATTCTATGATGAGTCTCCCATTGTTCCTCATGATTTCAGTTATGCATGTTCATCAGTCATGATATTATGTTTTCAGTAGGTTTGACCCAATGTACAGTTTTTACCTATGATTATTAGTTTTCAATTTTGGGTCATTCGATTCAGTTATGATGTTCAGTTATGTTCAGATCATGATTACAAAAAATAGCATGCAAGCCCTACTCTCAGAATCTTATCTTTATTATGTTTATTATATGCATGATTTATGATTTTACTTAATTAGCAGTTTTACTTACATTGCATACTTGGTACATTCCACGTACTGACCGCATATTCTATGCTATATCATTTCATGATATAGGCTCTGATATCCAGGCTCAGTGCCGCTGCTAATCAGATACCCGGAGTCAGCATTCCTTAGTCCCATTTGGCGAGTCCTCATTTTTTGAAGGACCTTCTTATCAGTTATATTTTGCATTTTTAGTTTTCAGACTATAGTGAGTTAGTTGGGGTCTTGTCCCATCAACTTGTCAGTATTAGAGGCATTTTGGACATAGTTTGTATTCAGCTTTAGACTTGTGTATATACTCAGATGTGATGTTATGTTTAGACTTTCGCTATGTTATTTATGATTATCTTCCATTTAATATATTTGAGTTAGATGTTATGTTCATTCCATGGGTCAACTCAGAGCCTCACGGGGTTCCTTGTCCCGTGTCTCGATCCGGGCCTATGTTCGGGTCGTGACATTAGCCTTTCCCGGATGGTAGAGGATACTCATATCATATTTTTCAAAGCTCCAACCACCTTCTCTGGTGTAGATTCAAATACTTTTGGGTAAACACGTACCGTAGGTTTTTGTGGTCCATAAATACATCTACATGGACCCCATACAAATAGTGTCTCCAAATCTTCAAGGCAAATACTACCGCTGCTAATTCGAGATCATGAGTCGGGTAGTTCTTTTCATGGACCTTCAACTACCTGGAAGCATAGGTTATGACCTTACCATGCTGCATGAGTGCAGAATCAAGGCCAATCCTCGAGGCGTCACAATATACCGCAAACCCCTCGGTACCCTTAGGTAGGGCTAACACCGGTTCTGAGGTGAGTCGAGTCTTCAACTCTTGAAAGCTCCTCTCACAAGCCTACTACCATTTAAACTTTACTTTATTCTGAGTCAATCTAGTCAATGGGGCTGCAATGGATGAAAACCCCAAAACAAACCTCCGATAATAACCAGTTAAATCCAAGAAAATCCTAATATCTGTTGGATTAACTGGTCTAGGACAATTCTTCACTGCTTATATCTTCTGAGAGTCTACCTATACACCCTCACTTGACAAAACATGACCCAAAAATGCTGCTGAGTTCAACCAGAACTCACATTTACTCAACTTAGCATACAACTGGAGATTCTTGACAGTCTGTAGCACCACCCTCAAATGAGCAGAATACTCTTTCCCACTCCAAGAGTATACAAGAATATCATCAACGAACACAATCACGAACACATCCAAATATGGCTTACACACCATGTTCATCAAATCCATAAAAGCTGCAGGAGTATTCGTTAGTCCAAAAGATATAACTACAAACTCGTAATGACCATACCGAGTCTTGAAGGCTGTCTTCGGGATGTCACTCTCCCGAACCCTGAGCTGATGGTATTCGAATATGAGGTCTATCTTAGTAAAGAACTTAGCACCCTGAAGCTGGTCAAATGAATCATTAATCCTGAGGAGAGGATACATGTTCTTGATGGTAACCTTGTACAATTACCGATAATCAATGCACATCCGATGAGAACCATCCTTCTTGCGGACAAAGAGAATTGGGGAACCCTATGGGATTTGCTAGGTCTGATAAATTCCTTGTCTAAAAGGTCTTTCGACTTCTCCTTTAACTCCTTTAACTCAGCTAGAGCCATTTTGTAAGGAAGGACGGAAATAGGTTGCGTATCGGGAAGTAGGTCAATACCAAAATCAATCTCCTGCTCGGGAGGAATTCCTAGTAAATCATCTAGAAACACCTTTATATACTCACACACTACAGGAACTGACTGGATAGCTAGGGTTTCGGACGTAGTATCCTTGACCCTGACTAGAGGGTACACGCAACCCTTAGAAATCATCTTTATGGCCTTAAGGTAGGAAATGAAATGACCTACAGGCACTAGTGAACTACCCTTCCACTCTAATGCTGGTTCACTCGAAAATCTAAACTCTACTGCACAGGTTCTATAATTGACTGAGGCATAGCATGCATATAACCAATCCATGCCGAGGATAACATCAACATCGATCATATTTAACTTTACTAAATTCGTTGAGGTTACTTTCTGAAGGACTGCGACTGGGAAATTTCTATAATACCCATCAAGCTATAATTGAATCATCGAGTGGAGTAGAGACTGCAAAGGGTTCTGATAAGATTTCAGGATTGACTCTGAAACTATTAGCAACATAGGGTGTCACAAAAGACAAGGTATCCACCTAGATCTAACAATGCATATACATCAAGGTGGAATACTCATAACATACCAGTGACTACATATGGGGAGACCTCCTGCTCCTAACGGGATGCTAGGGCATAGAATCCGTATTGACATGAACCACCACCCGCACATGCCCCCTATTGGACTAGGGTGCTGGTGGAGCTATTGAACTAGACGCTGGGCCTCGGCCCCTATCATGGCCCTGTCTGGTTGTTGGGAAATCTATAAGCATATGACCGGGCTTTCCGCACATGAAACAAGCACCTGAACCTGCTAAGCATTGACCCACGAGTCTTCAGCCACATCTGCTACACTCTAGAGGGCTGGTCTCTGCAGGTCTGCTACTCTGACCTCTCGAGCTTGATGCTTGTCCTCTCTGATCATGCCTGGATCTGGATGGCACACTCATACCTGAAGGCGTTGGGGTTGAAGTTTTCTGGTGGAACTGGTAACGGTGCCTACTGAGTCTCTGCTGGGAGAATCCTAAGCTCTCAGTCCTAGACCTCTTGGCCTCTCTCTCCCACTCACTCATATGCACATCTTCCATCTGCTGGGCATACATGACTATCTGAGAAAAGTCAATGTCTTGATGAAGCATCATGGTTCGAAAATCCTTAACTAGGTAGTCTGCTACCCCATGCATAAATTGGCTCACTCGGGCTCTCTAATCCGTCACTATCTTGGGTGCATATTTGGACAGATGAATGATCTCCGAGGCATACTCCTGAACTGTCATCTTCCATTTCTTTAGGTTCACAAAATCAGCTTCTTTTATCTCCCTCATCTCACGAGGGAAGAACTGATCCAGAAACGCGGCTTGAAACTCATCCCAACCAATAGGGCCTGCTCCAACTGCCCTACTATCCTTCCATTGCTTGAACCAGATGTGTGCAGCCCCTTTCAACTGATATGAGGCTAGATCGGTGCACTCCTCTCTGGTCACCCCCATGATCTGGGTGATCTTCAGAACCTCATCAATGAGCTCAGGTGGATCCTCATCCACCTTTGATCCAAGAAAATCCAGAGGGTTCATCCTCAAAAAATCTCTGACTCTTGCCGCCACCGCATTCCCGCTCTGAGGGACATGTTCTATCACCTGCTGATTGACGTGGACAGTCAAGGCCTGAGCCAACATCTGTACCGCTACCTTGAACTCAACGTGGGAAACCGGCTTGGGTACATGCTCCTACTGGGCTGGTGGGGCCTGCTGGTGCCCATCTCCATTGCCATTCTCGTGGACATTTCCGTTTCTATTTCTTCTTCCATTAACTCGGCGAGGAGGCATAATTCTGCAAACGCATATAGCATGAGTTAGAAGGATAGAGAGACATTTTATCGCACAACATAGATCATGAAAGAAGGGAAACCTTTCCTAAACATCTCGTAGCCTCTTCTTCATAAGTGTGACATGCTTCAAACCCATAAAAAAGTCTCTACTTAACATGACTTTTAGACACACCAGGATACTTTAAAACCTAATGCTCTGATACCAAGTTTGTCACGATCCGAACTTAGGCTTGGATCGAGATATGGAATAAAGAACCCGGAGAGGGTCCAAGTCGACCCATGACATGAACATGTAATATAACTCAATTATAATAAAATGGAATATCAACATAATCAATATAGCGAAAGTATGATAGTCTTATAACATCAGAATACATAACTCAAAATCGAAGCTGATTATATGCTATGTCTGAAAAGCCTCTACTACTGATGAGTTAATGGGACATGACACCAACTAACTCCCTGAAGTCTGAAACTGAAAGTACTAGATACAATTGAAAAGAAAGACCCTCGAAAGATGAGGAGTCACCAACTCTGGATGATAGAAGCAAATGTTGCAGATCTGGCTAATGACGGGATTGAGGCTGAATGTCCGAGCCTGTATCATGAAACGATACAGCATGAGTATGCGGTCAGTACGTGGAATGTACCTAGTATGCAAGATAAGTAAAACCGCTAAGTAAACTCATAAATCATGCATATTATAAAACATAATAAAGATAATACTCTGTGAGTAGGGCTTGCATGCTATTTTCTGAAATCATGATCTGAACATAATTGAATATCATAACTGAATCAAATGACCCAAAGCTGAAAACTGATAATAATAAGTAAAACTGAACATTGGGTCAAACCTGCTGAGAACATAATATCATGACTGATGAACATGCATAACTGAAATCATGAGGAGCAATGGGAGACTCGTCATACAGTCGACATTACCACGATAGAGCTTACGTGGTCTCGACTATCACACTTAAGTGGGTAGAGCCATCCCAAGATTTTTCAGGGCTAAGAACGCTACCATGATATCGATATAAAGCTAAAGGCCCCTTGGGGGAAGGGGAAGCTCACAAGGGAGGTCCCAAATAATCTGAACATACCTACGTTGGCGCGTAATCTTAAGGCGTAGGATTGACTGGTCCTTAGCCTACTCGGTTCTAGACAGTACTCCCAAAAACATGCATATGCTCTCCATCATTTTTCAATGAAGTTGAACCATCGCCTAATGATGAAGCTGACTCATAACATACATACATAAATCTAAAATCATAACATGAGGAGCCTCTGGCTCAAACCATACCACAAGCTGAAAATAGTGGGAGTCTAGACTAAAATCTATGTGGTAAGCTAATACATGAAGTTTAGATAAATCATGAAACATACTTGATCATATGGGCTTGCCCAATACTTAAAAATGCTTGACATGAACTTGATCATTCAAAAACATGAACAAATACATGGGTGAATCAAAATCATACTTTCTTCATATACATCTCATCATGCTTGAATACATATTTCATAGATCTCAACTTTCATGAACTTTCATGGATAAGAATCATCATTTATAAAAAACTTAAAAACATAACTATCATTGAAAACATTGTAAAATGCCCATTAATCATAACTCAACATTAGAAACATGCTTGAATCATATTGAATGTGCAGATAGTTTTGACTGAATAATTAATATATTATCTAATTGTCTTATTTGTATAGAAAAATTATGACTAACATAACATAATTCATGATATAACCTTATTAGATTGTCAAGAATTAATTTTCTAGTTATTTTTCTAGAATAATTATTCAGAGTTTCTGACGGTATTAGTTTTTTATAATAGTCTAAGTTCTTTAATATTTCTGTTATTTCCTTCTTGTAGTTACTTTGATATTTCAAACATATCCATTTTCTCCTATTGTAGTATTTTATTTGTTCTGTAAATGGATGTGTAAGCATAAATTTTAATATAATACGAA